>OX235279.1:59317833-59342109 GCA_944472155.2 Trichobilharzia szidati | reverse complement strand
CTCTTGACGTTGGCAATGGTCCTACAATATCTATATGAACGTGCTGAAATCTCCTGTCCGGTAAATCAAACGTTTTTGGCGTTGTGATAGTGTGGCGGTGTACTTTGGAGCGTTGGCATTGGAGACATTCTCGTGCCCATCTCCGAATGTCAGAGTTCATTTTAGGCCACACGAAACGTTCGCTGATGAGTCTGACGGTGGCACGTACTCCAGGGTGAGAGAGCGAATGTAAGTGGTCGAATAAAGCTTTTCGGCATTGGAGAGGAACAAACGGGCGATTAGTGCCGGTAGATACATCACAAACTATAGTGGCATCTGACAAGAGAATAGGTACGTCCCTGAGCTGTAAGGAAGAGTTTCCACGACAATTTCGAAGTTCTGCGTCGTCTCTTTGTAACTAAGCCATACGGTCAAGACTGACGTCTACTGAAGTTTCAAGCTGGTGTATATCACCTCTTGAAAGAGAATCAGCTGCCACGTTTGCGTCCCCTTTGATGTACTGTATGTCAGTTGAAAATTGGGAGATATAGTCTAACTGTCTGGCTTCTCTTGGGGAGTGTTTATCCAGCGAAGTGCTGAAAGCATAGCACAGAGGTTTGTGGTCAGTAAAAATAGTGAAATACCGACCCTGTAGTAAGTAACTGAAGTGCTTGACTGCTAGGTATATAGCCAACAATTCTCTCTCAAAAGTACTGTAACTTGTCTGAGCCGGTTCTAACTTCTTCGAAAAGAAAGCAAGTGGGATAACGTCACCATTAATCTTCTGCTGTAACACCGCACCCACAGCTACTTGGGAGGCATCTGTGCACAAGATAAGGGATGCTTCGGGGTTGATGTGAGACAACATAGCGACTTTAGATAAACCGTCTTTAGCGTTGCAGAAAGATTCGTGTGCTTCCTCTGACCATTGAAACTTTTTAGGATCACTTTTAAGGAGATCGGTTAAAGGTTGGACGATAGAGGCACACGAAGGAATAAAACGTCGATAGAAACTAAACATCCCCAAAAATTGTCGGACTTTCTTCAAAGAGTCTGGTTGGGGGAAGTTTTTGATAGTATCTATCTTTTCCTCAGTAGGCCTGATTCCCTTGGCAGTTATGTAGTGTCCCAAAAATTGAATAGAAGAGGCACCGAAAATGCACTTCTTAGGATTTATAGCGACGCCATACTGTTCGAAACGCTGAAACAAAGTGCTAAGATGATTCTTATGTTCCTCTTCCGACTTGCTAGCAATTAGTACGTCGTCGATATAAACGAACACAAAGTCAAGGCCCCGCGTGACTTGGTCCATGAAGCGCTGAAAAGTTTGTGCAGCGTTTTTCAGTCCGAAAGGCATTCGTAAGAATTCAAACAAGCCAAAAGGTGTTATAATAGCTGTCTTCTCGATGTCCTCAGGAGCGACTGGTATCTGGTGATAAGCTCTGACTAAATCCTTTTTGGAGAAAATAGTTTTACCTTGCAGTGTTAGAGAGAAATCATGCAAGTGCGGAATGGGATAACGATCTGGGACAGTGGCGTTATTCAAACGTCGTTTATCCCCACACGGTCGCCAATCATGCTCAGCTTTTGGTACCATATGTAATGGTGAGGACCAGGGGCTGTTGGATGGCCGGATGATGCCCAATTGCATCATGTGTTCGAATTCAGCTTTGGCTGCTGCTAACTTGTCGGGTGGTATTCGACGAGGACGTGCTCTGACGGGTTGACCAGTTGTGACAATTTTATGCGTGACAGAATGAGGAACATCTTCGATATTATAAGATGGCTTTAAAATTTTTGGGAAACGATGCAGTAATGCAGAAAACATGCAGTCATCTGGCTTTTCGATGCATATGTTATAAACAGAGTAGTTTGAGATGATTCCGTGGACTTGAAGCTGGGTGCAGTTATCAATCAGCTTTTTCTTGTTGACATCAACTAGCAGATTGAAATTGCTTAAAAAATCGGCACCCAATATGGCATGACTAACGTCAGCTACTATGAATATCCATGTAAATCGACGACGTAAACCAAGATCCAAAATAAGTGATTGTTCACCGTAAGTCCGTATGCTAGTTTGGTTAGCTGCTCGAAGTGAAAGTTTTGCAGCTGTGCTAGAAGACCGCCTGGAGAATGAAGGAGGTATTACACTAACTTCGGCTCCTGTGTCTACAAGGAATAATGTGCCTGTGGTTTTGTCCCTCACGTAGAAAAGGCGACTTGAATGGTTGCCAGTAACAGCTGTCGTCATCACTATCTGGCTGAGACGTTTCCCCTGAGCCTGATTCTCTTCACTAAAGATGCACGGTTTGACACATTTCAGGGCATGACGTCCAAACTTCTTATGATACCAACATATATTGCTGTCCCTAGAAGACATGCGGAACGCTGTCGGGAGTGAGATCGTCTATGTGATTGTGACCGTGCTTGTGAACTCCGCCTCTCGACTCGTCGATCAGATCTAGGTGTTTCCAACTTGTCAAGCCTTGCCGCTAAGTCTGCAATGGCGGCGAGTATTGGTGACGACATTATAGGTGTGAGAATATTGATACAAAGGGGAATACAAATATGAAACCACCAACAAAAAATTGTGAAGAAAGTACAAAATAGCAAAAATAAGTATATAGATACGTGAAAATAATCCGTGTTCCAAAACGGGCTCACCAATTAATTTGTAGGGGACTTATGTTAGAGTTCACTAGTATTACGAAATATGAGAAATAAAATTCAAGTCAATGGAATGTTAAGTAACAGTATATTACCAAAAATGTAACGACACGTTATATCAACAAAAGGGTTACTTGGAAATAAAGTTTAAGTCCTCTGCTACAAATTATTTATATATCCCACGGAGACGTTAATTGTTTGGACGGAGTAGGTTGTAGCTGCTGTGTCCCGGTTGTATAATTGTCTTCGGTTGAACGTAGTGGATTTCTACAATAAATCCGAAAGATACAACACGGTGAGAGCTGAGCTAGTAAGCCGAAGAAACCAAGGAGAAGACGAAGTCTCCAACAGCAGAGTGTATTTTTTCAATCGTACACGGAAGCCAAGGGTATTTCAACCAGAAGCGTTTTAAACAAAAATTATGTACAATATGTCTAATTTCTACAAATAACCAAAAAGTGTACAATCACATTGTTACGCACTCCACAGATTATTGGGTATTTCATGTATAAATCTGGCGGCGTATATAATCTTTGGTTCTCTTTACTTTTTTCATGCTTCAAACCGTCCCTCCATACACGCTGAGTTTTGTCAAGTAAGCAGTTTTGACTATTTGATAATGAAATACTGAAACAGCAGATTTGTTAATAGACAACAATACGATTTACAGGAATATCTGCCAAGTTCTCTGTTTCTCGTTATTACATAATCGAAAGCGAATAAAACTCATATTTCTATCTGATACTAATTATTTGACTCCTGAGCTTTAGTTGTGCCTTAAGATATTTCTTAATATCTGAAAATAATGTTAAAGATTTTTTTCCGAAATACCATGTCATTTTTCTGCATGTGGTGATATCGGTTAGAGGGCAGACTTCCTTGTGAATAAGTCTGAGAATATGTCAAAGTTCAGATCTCAGTTACAATTCATCTTTCACTCATGACAGTGTTTCACCATGTGTAAGAGATGTTATTACCGTAAAATTAAGGCATGAAATATGGTTTTCGCTCCTTGAAGTACGCAGTTTTCACCTTTTCTGTCTGTAACACTACTCAGTGAAAACCGTTTTGTTAAGGGCATATAAATATTACCATGTGATTTTGCAGACAAACATCAACAGCACAAATCATTACGTTCTATAATTATTTGTGTTACTAAAACTTTAGGAAAACAGCTTCGAGCAATTAAACGAAGCTTAACTCTATGACATCAGCAGTCGTAAACAGATAGAGAATTTATGGTGTAAATGAATATGTGTTACTGTGATCCATCCTACCGCGCAGGTTTCAGTTTTCGATGTTTTCTCACTTCTATTATAGTGTGCAATTCTTGGTGTAAAAGGTCAATCAGTGCTGTAAAGATGAAAGTAAATTACGGCCTTTATTCATTTTTAAAAAGGAAATAACCAGATTAGTCTACTGGTTACTGAGAGAGACATATTGAAGAGAACTGATTTGTTTTCTAACTTTACTTTCAAGTAATAAATTCTCAAATTGTTGGAGGATGCACCTAAGTGATGAAAAAGGAAACGATGCACTTCACTATGACGTTATTACATAAAAAAATGGATAGATGTGTTTAGAATATTGACAATCTAAGCGGTAGGTCTTTGAAAATGTTTTCTAACTGCATCTGCCTGATTGCCTGTTCACTGGAAACGTAATTTCTTTATTGGGATATAGCACTTTGCGTTGCTCAAAAATGACAGCATTTAAAAAAATCTCTTGGTCAGCTACTAGATACATTCAGTGTCTCCAGGACTTTATTTGTAATCACTCTTTAATTATGCTTTAGCACGTCATAAAGTAAAGATTATATGTAACATAATAAAACTATGTATATTAGTTGTGCAGTGACTGTCTAACAGCAAGAACGTGAAGAATTTCTTCTTGAGAAATTAATAAAACTTAAGTTATAATCTAGAGAATGAAGCAGTTTCCATGGTTTTGTTTTTTTGTACAGTTATTTCCCTGGGCCACTGAGTCGGGTCCCAGTGACTGAATGGTCTACGAACTTACCTTATAACTGGGTTCGAAACCCGGTGGGTGTGCACTGATGATGAGTCCCAAAAAATGAGTACGAAACAGCCATCCAGTTCTCTCTGGCTTTCAATGGTTCTCTAACTGATATCAGTCAGTGGTCAAAATTGAAATACATTTATTTCTGTTGACGAATTTGAACATAGCTCAATTTGTTCTTCTTGCTCTAGTCAAGGTTTAATTTTGCTTAAATTCTCTTTCAGAATAACCAATATATATTTGAATGAAAGTGAAACCTGCCTGCTTTTGGAGGAGCAGGAGAAGAAAGTGTACGAGGAAATCATTATCATACCAAAGTATGGAACACAATTACTGGCAATTTTAAATTTGCTTAAAGAGGTGAGCGGCATTTCTAGTTTTTTCTTACATTTTGATCGCTACTTGCTACTACAACTTGTTCATCGTTAAATAGAGTTGTTCGCTAACTGATGAAGATATAACATGAGAATAAAAATGTTGAATTACAAGAGAGGTGTTTCAGTTATCTTTTATGAAAGTCAAGATTTTGTGAAACACTTCTCACTTTTCAGAAAATCAAAATCAACTGACTAGTTCATACTTTTTTGTATACATTTATGTACCGTGTATATGTTACTTTGAGAATGCTTAATCGTATTCAAGCGTTGGTTTGTAGGGATTTCATTGGTTACAGGATTTTCATCATGAGCTGACATTAGTCAGAGAACCATTGGAAAACCTGGGAGTACTGGACAGCTGTTTCGTCCTAGTTTGAGACTCTTCAGGATCGGGTCCCAGTGGCTTAATGGTATATGAGCTCGCCTTGTAAGCAGAAGGTCCTGGGTTCGAATCCCGGTGGGTGCGTACTGTGAAGAGACCCAAACTAGGACGAAACAGCTGTCCAGTACTCCCAGGTTTTCCAATGGTTCTCTAACTAATGTCAGCTCATGATGAAAATCCTGTAGCTTAATCGTATATTCGAAAAGTATTTAACATCAAAATTCTACGCACTTTCATAGTTTCTGTTTTCAGCTTATAAGTACACTCAGCCTTATAAAACAAGTCAGCACTAGTTACATAAACTTAAGTACTAACCAGTTGTAAGTGAATGATTTCTGATACGTAAAAAATATGTACGTATGTGATATGCATTTTTAAAGGCAAACAGAGATAGTTTATATTTAATTTGTGAAGGATTATTAATTCACTGAGAAAGGGGAACTGTAAAAATAAACCTGTTGATTCATTATCAAGTTTTACAGTGTGGTGATGTGATACAAACAATGTGTTCTAACGGAATACCATTCTCACAGCAAGAATCACTGTATCTGTTAGCGCTAACGTCAGAATACTATTCCCACAGTTCAATACTACGTTAGCTACAGAATATATTTGAATATTCTATTCCATGTCGTTTAACGTAAACAAAAATCACACGCTCAGCGATTGGTTAAAGAATATGAGGCGTATAGGTATAAATAACTGTTTGATCGATTGAAAATATACCTTGGCTTCCGTGTTTTGCCTTCTGCCGTTACAACGGTAGTTTATTCCCTACAAACGGCATGTAATGAAGTTCTATTTTAATACGTCAGTCATTCATTGTATCAAAGATACCTTTGGGTAGTGAAGTAAAAAGTTCGCAGTGCTGAAAAAGAAAACTCAGGAAACATCAGAGTTAAACTATATTATCTCAGATTTTATACAAGGTTATATTCATTCATCTTATTTCTTAATGTAATTTTGTGAACTGACTTCAAGTTATCCATCTAAAAATGTTCCTTTTTCTAATTATACTACTTTCTAGTTGTAGCAAATTTGTAACGATTATTTTGACATAAATAATATCTTGGAACTGCATATTTTTATTTTAGCTATAGCAACAGTTATAGATACACACAAATGTTCAAGATTCACTGGATATCGATTTGTAAGTTGGAATTCTCCTACTTTTCATCTCTTCGTTTACAGAAATAAAGTTAAACTTAACTGTTAAGCTGTATCAGAGACGTTGATTTTATGAAAATCTCATTAAATTCCCCTCGATGAATTTATTGTTGGCAAATCCTCTCTGATTTGGAATAGACATCAAGGAAGTCTATTTCGTCTCACTCTCCACCTTCTCAGTTGTACACAGACCACTTTGAGATCCCGAAATGTTCGTGAAACCACCTAAAGGAGAATCAGATTTTAGCAAGTTACATATGCTACTCGAATATAATTATTATTTCCGGAAACAAGTGCATTGCTCTTAACGTTTTGAACACCACAGAACTACATTTTTGTCAGATGGTGTTAAATCAGGAAACAAACAGATGTTAGAACAGATAGCTTGCATTAGTATGAAAATTCAAAGCAAGTGGTTAGGTGATTCAGCTATATTATAAAAGTACAAATAAACAGATAAGTGATCTCTAAGTTGATTGTTAAATTAATCAGTAAACGTAAAGTATGACGACTACCGTACGTCTCTGTGATTAACGTGTGATCTATTGAACTTGAGTTTTAACTTTTATTTATCTACATATTTACAAAATGACACTTGTGAATGAGTAGTGTGATAGCAGTAAACACTTACTCATCCGAAACGTTATAGTATGAATTCGTTACCCTGCACAACGCTTTTCTTTTTCTCATCTTTTGCATTCCGAGGGGAACACAGCTTCAAGTTTTGGAGTTTTAGATTGTTGTTTCTATTTACGCAGTGGGTTTACTGACCTCACATCCAACCAACCGTCTTTTTCCACTAGTAAACTAAACGAGGATTACAAGTGTGTGGGTCGGGGATCGAACCCGTATCATATGTCTCACTAGCGAGCATTCTACAACTGAATGACATACTCACGCAAACAACTCTTTAGCGTGACAAATTTACTCTTCCTATTTTCTCGAGCTTATTATGAACTCTGTTTTTCGTCTAAAATAGAAGAACAATTTTAAGATAGATTTCGTTATGAATAGATAATGAGACCAATAATGACTTATTTCCGGACATGCTGAAAATTCCATACTTCTATCAAAAACAAATTTCCCAATGTTGATCCATAAGGCCACCGAGAACAGTCCTAGAAACATCAAGTTAGGAGGTAATCATATTAATTCACGGAATTCACGGCTAATATTTGGGCTGTAATCTAGCTGCTAGTTTGTGCTTGTGCCTTCGTGCAACGATTTTACCGGAAAGGATTGTGCAGTTAGTACCTTAAATTATAGCTACTGTGTTGAAGTTTAATTGGGAGCCCCCAGGTACAACCTATTTACGAGCCTCAAATGATTCGAGAAAAGCACGTTGTATTCCTCTGAAAATCATTAAAAGGAACGTGACATAAAAAAATCAAATAACTATGATAATATATGTTTAAGAAGTCCATATTCTGACAGGGATCAATAAATCCTCTTGGGTATAGTCAACACTGAAGACTTACAAAAACGAATAAATGAGCCCAAGGAATATTTTTTATTCTATGAAAGTGAATGAAAACGAAGAAATATTTCTCTGATTTGAAACAATGAACAATGTGCTGTACATCTAGCTAAATCAGACAGTTAACCTACACCTAAATGGATTTTGGCGCTTTTCATAGATGTTAAACCTATTGTTATACAACCAATGCAACAGTTCCATACAGGTAAATGCGTGTATTGTTAATAAATCTATCCTACTACAGACCAAAAGCTTTTATGTTTAGCTGCAGAACTTTATTTCCTATAGATATCCTGTTTCTCTTTACATAATTAATTGATATGTGGTGACGTTAAATCATTTCAAACTTAGTGTTTATTTTTCTCAAGGGCTGGCAGTGGCAATGTGGAACTATTGCCTTACTTTTTGGATGGATTAATCTACTTTTTTTCTTTCGCAGTGGGACAAAGCTTGGTATTTATGTAGTAATGTTCACTGTCGTACTGAAAACATTTATTAAAATTGCTATTGTCTTTCTTCCGTTTCTGCTAGCATTTGTGTTCACATTCCATATTCTTCTAACCAATCAGGTTGCGTTTTCAAGTGTGATAAACTCACTGCTTAAAACTATCGCTATGGAGATTGGGGAATTCGAGTTAGCAGTGGTGAGTGAAAATATGAAATTGTTATTGAATGACATACTGCTAGAAACACTGGAAAGCTTGTAGCTAGCTATATTAGGGTCTGTAAAGCTGTAACGGATTATGTGTATGTCGTAAATGTAAGTTATCATTTGTGTGATGCTTTTATATTTCTTATTCTCAAAACTATGGTATTTAGCTAGAAGTGCTGTGAAGTTCCATAGGTAAATGAATACTTGGCACGTTTGCTAGTTACACAATCTGTACCTCCCACTTGTCTTATTGCATCTTCACTGATTTGCTATAAATGAACATGTACTTGTTATTTGAGAAGTCTATTGAAGGGAAGAAATGATTAGGGCTAATTCTTCTTTTAGCTACCTTCTGACCAACTTTCACATTAATAAGGTAGGCAACTGAGACATACAGTTAGTGAAGTTGGGATGTTTGCAAATAATTTACTTACAGAATTTGTGCCAGTTCACTTAAGTTTAATTTACTCATAGTCGTCTATAATATGTAATTTTGGTGGCCATGTTGAGGAGTATACACTGGTTATTTCAGACGTATTTTAATCAGTGAAAAGTAGAACAAAATAAGTAAACAAACCTTAATTGTTTAAGATCTTTTTTACTAATAAATTTATTTTGTGGTATCACCACTCATTTACTAACACACAGTTGCTGGAATGTACAGTGATGGATACTAATTTTGAATCACTAGCAAATGCTTTGTGCATATCAAGACTTATTAGGTAAATCATCGATAAGCTACACTATTCTGTTTCTTAAAAGGTTATATTAGGTACGTGAAAAACAGCCTCAAGAGATTTTGAAGATGAATAAATTTAAATCCCATGAAATGTAGAGTTACACTAATGCCTTTAAATTTGTCTTACAAAATCTGAAAGGCATTAGAAAATTATTTGATAAATCTGGCTAGGTCCTTCTAGAGGAAAATTGAATTTGTTATTGCAATTTCTGTTTGTTTTGTAACTTCAGAGGACTTCTTTTAAATTAGAGAAGTTAGGAAACATTGCTGAAAGGCTCTTAAAAAGCGTTTATTTGTAAAGAATCCGATTACAGAATTTAGTATATGTCGAAGTTACGAGAATGTATATTTAACAAGTAATGTTTAACACCGACTATTTTTATGCTCAGATGATGTTTGATGAATCTGAATCACTGACATTAAAAAACCAAGTATTCTACAAACCAATTACAATTATATTCATCATGGGTTTCCAGTGACTTGTGTCAACTATGGCTAAGAATCTGTCGATTGGTTTGGCTGTAGACGACATAAAATATGTTCAGTTAAAAGCATTTATGGAGACAACAAAAATTAAGGTAAGGTTTAAATCTCTCTTTAATTACACTAGTGATAATACAAAATACATAGATATCATTTTTAAATTTTTATGTTAGTCGGACACAGTTTAAGCAAATACTTACTTCCACTTGAACTGTGAATACACCGACATCGAAGATGATGAGAATATAACATTAACAAAGTCGAAAGAAAGTTTTGGAAGCAGTCTAAAAATTCCAATAGCTTAGTAAGACAAATATTCATAAATGGAGCAGATAATACTTAGATAAATATACAATATTTCCCGAAATGAAATAGCTAGCAGAACTCTCATTATATCAAGAATCGCAAATGAAATGGAATACATGTCCAATGGTAGATCAAGTGTGAAATTTCAAGATAATTGAAGTACAGAAATGAAACATAAGTGTAGAAAAATCAATTTACATCAGAAAATATCTAATGTCACTTTCATTAATGAACCAGTGTAGTCAAATCAAATGGATCCAGTCTGCACATGAGTTTGAAAAGAAATAGTCACACCAACAATAAGGTTTTGTTCCACATGGTAGCAGACGACAGTTTAGGACAAATGAAATGAACAGAAACTAACGAACAGATCCATTTCAAGGGTCCAGTGCTCCATTTACTATCCAGTCAATCAACAATAACAAAATACGCTTCCCTAGGAAGTTGGACTGTACATAATGATTGGATCAACGTGGAAAAAACCTCAAGAGTACAAATCTATAAGGACGTTGGAAATCTGATCCGTTAGTAAATAACCAGTGCATCAGATGGCTATTCCTTGTGAAAAGCTCAGACTTACTGATATCAACAGATTACTGTACTGTTGAGTATTTGTAAAGGTGTACGAAATATATATGACATTGTCTTTATAAAATGCAACTAAATCTGAAAAGTTATATATTCTGATTAATAGCAATTGTACTACCCAAACACTGATGTAGAAGTGATAAATCTAATTTCTTCAACTAGTTATGCCACTAAAAATGCTTGGCAAAATCCGTAAGTTTGAGGAATATTTACTAATCAGATGTCTGCATCCGTGAAAACACAGTTACATTCAGTATGAGAAAATAACTATAATGAAGTTATAGGTGAACACAATAAGTTTTATTGCAAACGTAATTGTGATTTCGAATAACTATTTCACGACATTTCGTAAAAGTAATCACTTCTTTATGACAGAAAACAAAAGGTCCACTCTTTTTTCCCTTTATTTAACTTTTCAAAGCTACATGTGATATTCAATGCAAAACGTGGCTTAACCAAATGGTTTAAGTTTGTTGAAACACCAAAAACCTATAAATTCATACCAAATGAGTTGAATGGATTTACTGAATGGATGTTTTCCAAACACTTTAGCTATGCAATTTGCAAGCTGGGCAAACTATTAGGCAGAAAAGTACGTTTAGTTTTCTCAAAAGCCATGAAATTAAGGTAACCGAGGTCATTCCTCAGAAATTTTTATGATTATATGTGAAGTGTCTGAGGTTATTTTTATTTTAATTAGCATTGTGGTCAACTAATATGACTCCCATTCTTCTACAAATCATCGGAAATACTTATTAACATCTTAGTGGATTCATTGCCTGCAAAACAAGTATTAAGTTGCTTTTATAAACGTTTTATACAAATACAAAATACGCTTTGTTTACCTCAAATAAAAGGATTAATAGATGAGAGTGGCACAACTGCGTTGAATACAAGGGTGAGAAAGCATAATGAATCTTGTAGCACTCAGGATTTTCAAAATCGTAAATCGTGACCCATAAGTCCCCAAGAGTTACATGATAGGTAAGTGCTGTCTTTTTTTTCCTTCACGTTCCCCAGTGGAACATAGGGTTTCAAGCTAGTGGCTTGAAGTTTCTGTAGCAGTGTTTATTTTACAGGATGGGGTTGCTAGCCCAGTGCCCAACCTTTCCTCTTCACCAGCATTATTTCTGGTTAAGCGAGGTAAAGGAGTGCGTCGGCCGAGGATCGAACCCCGGACCATGTGCATGGTCGGCGAGCGTCCTAACCGCTATGCCACCGACGCTGTCTTACTTATAATAATATCATACACCAAGTCCTCGAAGAGAATCTGAATGGTAAAAGACGAGTTAGCAGTCCGAGGGTGACACAGAAGAGATTGTGTGAGGAGGAAATTAAAGCTTGTAGCTTGTTGTGGAGCCAGCCGAGATAGGCTGGTGACTCTAAGGTAAACACTTGCTTCCCATTCGGTTCCCAAAGGGATGATAATGATACTAAAAACTAGTTTACTTTTCACTGAACCACTTCTGTTCCATTAGGCGAGTTTACAAGTATGTGTTCTATTTGCTACTGTGGTGAGTGCTACTTATAATCCGATATAAGTAGTATATCAGAAACGAAGTAACAATATGTTTGGCACACTGGAAAGAGCAATCGAACAAGAGAACCATGAGAAGAATGTTGCCATATGATGCAGAATCCAAGAAGCTGTCGAATGTGACGATATTCGACCAATTCTTCAAGGATGTGGTAAATGATGTGCAAATGGTAGGTTGAAAATATGGTATACCAAATTTATCTATGTACAATACGTTTCACTAAATAAATATTCCTTTCAGCCTCCTCCGTCTTTTCCTCTGTACACTACTTTTACTTGAATACATTTATTTGATAGAATTATTAGAAGACGGAGATTATCTGAAAAATGTGATGTTTTTGCGCTATACATTTCGAACAATCTGATCACACATTTACTTGTGTCAAAACTTTGCAGATGCGAAGTAATCTGTGTTTCGTTCTCTAAGTGCGGTAAGCAAGAGGTTGAATTTTTCAACGTATTGGGCAGACATCTTTTCGGAATTGTTTTGAGTGGCATAGTGATAACCCAGTCTCACTTAATAATAAGGTTAATCAGATGGGTAAATTTTGTTCTTTACTTTTGATTTTACTGTGTAGATGTCATCTGTATTTGTTATGTTTTCTCTCTTTCCTGTTTAAACACTGAAGTGTGACCACAGAGTAGAAACAGAGAGTTCTTCGAAAATAGAAAAGCAGCTTGAAGATATACGAGAGTTGGTTCTGCAAAATACAAAACTTTTAAACAATCATGTGAAAGCGCAGAAAATACTCAGAAAACTGAAGGAAAAGGATGAGAAAAACATTACAGATAAGTGGACTCCAGAATCTCCAAAGCCAAACAAAAACTGGTACGAGATAAAGCTAACGCTGACAAATACACTGATGCAGAATTAATAGATATTAGTGCCAGTGATTGGTTTTGAAATTCAGCGCATATTTTGAAAAAATCGCGCCTTCTAAATTTCACATATAAAAAGTATTTACCCCTTATTTATCTATTCGTGATTGATCATATAGAGATTTCTCTGAAAAACATTTTTATATGAATAAATATACCATTCCATAACTATCTCCCAAGACTTCTTACCATTCAAACTTGTTTATGAATGTGTGAAATGAGTATTAATTCATCCAGTGTCGTTTTTGCAAGCTGGTGTAGGCCAAATCGACTTATTCGGGCTCGCTTTTCGGCTTTATGATAAACTTCGTGGTCTTCGGTAAACTTCTGTGTAGTTTGCCCTGCCACTCCTCTTCTGTAGATTAGTTTTGTTGCTAGGGAGTAGTGTTGGAGATTAGTTATATAGGGTTTACAAAGTGAGGCGCGTTTAGACATTGCTGTTACTATCTGTGCGTGAAATGTATGACCGCATATACCTTCGACACATAACCCGTTAATTCACACATGTACCCAGTGTTTGCACTAGAACGAGACATAAGTTGAGCTCTAACTTTACATAAAACAAGTCGTCGACATAAGGAGTAACTTACTCTGAGTCTCTTGGTTACGTAGTTGCAACACATTAGTTAGAACAAATACCACTGACTGTTAGTCAGTTTCTCTGAGATTTAGCAGTGCCAGAAACCTGTCTAATACATCTGAACATTATAATCCTCCCAAAGTCTTTACGTCGTCAGTGTAACGAACAGCCAGTCAACGCAGTTGGCATGACTGATCACTGGTGAAAATCGAAAGCACCAAGGTATCTAGGAGAGAACCCTGCGAAACTGACGAGCTGTGCTAGGATGATTAGACTCAACTGGCTTTATTGATATAAAAACAGAATTTGTGGAGTGGCTTTATTGCACATCCCTGCTAACTGTAGCGTCGATGTCCATTGCTATGTTGGCTTAGTAAAAAGTTAAGTTTTTCATATGCTTTTTAAATGAAATTTCGCATTAAAAAATTCTAACCCACATAATATCGACGGCATAATGTACTTGAACTACGTTACATTCGCAGCACTTGTATCAGGAAATGTCGCTTGATACTGATATCTGTGCAATGTGATGAAGTAAATAAGATAGGAAGTTCAAAATTTAAACGTTGTTGATATTCATAGCTCAATTTTCGCATTAATTTCAGTTTTCATGTAATAATAATAATAATCAGCTATTCATTTTAAGACAAAAAGCATTAGCAAAATGGTTATAATATTTAACACCGTTGTGAACTTGTGTTTCAAATGGCCTTTATTTTGAGAGAAAATTTAATTGCTACAACATTCCGATTTCATTGATACAACTTAGGCTTATATGTGAAATAAACTAATTACCTTATTTGGAGTAAATATAAGTTGTTTAGAAGGTGAGGAAGACTTTATTTCTCAGTTTATTCATATATTCATATTCATTAGTGCACTGTGAAGCGTGCACTGGAACTACTGGCTCTAGTACCGAATTGACTTCCGTCTAAATAGTCTTCGAAATCATGAAGGAAACGGACGTCCAATACCTGCCTGGCCTATTTTGTGTAGAAAAACAACGTGCTAAACGACTTCAATTACCTCTACAAGTTCGGGGAAGATTGTATGGACTGGAACATTGGTCTTCCAGCATGATGACCACTTCATATATCCAATATCGTTTTTACGAGCTAGTATAAACCAATTCGTTTTCTTTGTTCTCGCCTCTTGATTGTGACGTATAAGTTCCTGATCTTCGGTAAACTTCTGCGTAGCTCGTCCCGCCACTCGACTATCGCAGCTTTGATTGACTCCTCGAGGAGTAGTTCTGAGATTAATTATATAT
The DNA here is from genome assembly GCA_944472155.2 of Trichobilharzia szidati. Lineage (NCBI taxonomy): Eukaryota > Metazoa > Platyhelminthes > Trematoda > Strigeidida > Schistosomatidae > Trichobilharzia > Trichobilharzia szidati. Next base: position 59,327,007 of record OX235279.1, on the reverse strand, counting down.
GGTTTGTAGTATGAGATGTGTTAAGACTGTTACTACTGTGAATGGAGTTGATCCTTTCACCAGTTAGTCCTCCGGTCTCGTCTTCAAAAGAAGAGATAATAATAATAGATATAATTGGTGAAGTTATTCAAACTAACAGACAGAAAAAGAAATAAAGAAAACGTAACAAAAGTCAGCTGATTAAATATGAAGAATAATATGAATTATATATATATATATATATCGGTAATAATGATAAGTGTAGTTAAAGTTGTCAGGAGAGTAGGACGGGAGAGAATGTAAAGAAGTAAAACGACGAACTTAGTTGTCTACTCCTGAATGGTGTATGGGATTTTAAGGGGATAGGCCATTTGAACGCAGTCTTTGTGTCGCTGCACGATTGTCCAGCCTTCGATCAAAGGTGTCCACAGACGGTGCCATAGCTACATCTGCCGGTAAGGAATTCCAGGGACAGCAAACCCGCAGTGAAAAGAAGTGGGAGCGCACCCCGGTCCTTGCCCTCTGGTGAGCTATCCTCCTGGGATTTCCACGAGGAATCCTATACCTACTCAATGGCAGAACACCTTTTTTTGGGTGATTCTAGTCATTTGTTATCTTGTAGTCGGTGCGTCAGTGGCACAGCGGTTAGGACTCTCGCCGACCATGCACATGGTCCGAGGTTCGATCCCCCGCCGACGCACACCTGGTATCTATGGTCGACCTGCTAAATTTGGGCTACCGATATCACATGCTGAAAATTTCATACTTGTACCAAAATACTGTGTGGAATCAAGCTATTGTTGTTGTTGTTGTATCCTTTAATTCCTGCAGGGACATAGGGCTTCAGCCGTGCGTCTCCATTGCGTTCTGTTCTCTGCTAAAGTCTTCACCTGGCTCCAAGTCTGCCCACACGTTTTCATCTCCTCTTCACATGACCTCCTCGAAGTCACCCTCGCACTGACGACCAACTCGCCGCTTCCCTTTCGGGTTCCACTCGAGCAATGGCTTGTCTAGTGATGTCACTTGATGCTTTCCTCAGAGTATGGCCAATCCATCTCCATTTCTTCCTGCCTATTTGTTTCACACTCGGTTCCTGCTGTGTTGGTTCGCTCATTGCCAGAGATCCCTGTTGCTGATCTTTTCTGGCCGGCCATCTGATCTTGAGTATTGAGCGAAGACAACTGTTAATGAAGGTCTGTAGTTTGTTTGAAATGCTCTTCATGACACTGCGCCAAGTCTCTGATCCGTATAGTAGCACTGACTTCACATTGGAGTTGAAAATCCGGATCTTATTTTTGATGCTGAGTGCTGTTGACCTCCACACAGACTTGAGAGTAGTGAAAGCTTGTCTTGCTTTTCCGATCCTTGCTTTGATATCCTCATCAGTTCCGCCTGTAGTTGAAACGATGCTTCCCAGGTAGGTAAAGGAGGTTGTTTCTTTCAGGTTCCTCCCATTTATGCTGATTGTTGTCAGTTGTTGTTGTTGCTGTTGGTGGTGTTGCCCAGGAATTTTCATCACTTCTGTTTTATCTATGTTCACCTGAAGTCCTATCTTTGATGCTTCTTCTGCCAACTTGTTGCATTTCACTTGCATGTCTTCCAGTTTGTGGGAAATCAGACATATATCATCGGCGAAGTCCAGATCCTCCAAGTATTTTGTGTGAGTTCATTTTATGCCTGTTTCCTCATTGCCCACTGTTTGTCGCATTATCCAGTCTACTGCAATCAGGAAAATCATTGGCGATAGTAGGCAGCCAGCTTGTCTTACTCCTGTCCTCACTTCGAAGGATTCCGCAAGTTTCCCGTTGTGGATTACTTGGCATGCAGCATTGTCGTACAGCTGTTGGATGAGATGTATAATTTTCGGTGGCACCCCGTAGTAGCGAAGTAGTTTCCAAATCACCTCTCGATCGACGCTGTCAAAGGCCTTTTCAAAGTCGATGAAGTTGAGATAGAGAGGTGACTGCCACTCCAAGCTTTGTTCAATGATGATCCGTAATGTGGCGATCTGATCAATGCATGACTTGTTTCTCCTGAATCCAGCCTGTTCCGGTCGAAATTTTTCATCCAGGGCTTGTTTGATCCTTTCCAGGATGATGCGGCTTAGTATTTTGCTTTTTTTTTGATTTACAGCTTGATTCCACACCGTATTTTCAGTACAAGTATGGAATTTTCAGCATGGATATCGGTTGCCCAAATTCAGGCATACCATAGATATCGGGTGTGCGCCGGCAGGGGATCGAACCCCGGGCCATGTGCATGGTCGGCGAGAGTCCTAACCACTGTGGATGGGATGGACAGGAGCATAATTCCGCGCCAGTTCTTGCATTGACTTAGGTCTCCTTTCTTTGGTAGTTTGAATAAGTATCCTTTCTCCCAATCCTCAGGTAGTTTGCCTTCTTTCCACACCTTCTCCAGTAGTGGCGTCATCAAGTCCGCTGTTGTCTCTGGGTCCATTTTCAACACTTCTGCTGGGATTCTATCTGGTCCTGCTGCTTTTTCAGCTTTTAGCATCTTGATTGCCTTCAGGGCTGCTTGTGGTGAGAGCAAGCTGCTAGCCAATTGGTAGACATTGATCTACGCTGATTGGTGGAAATTAATCTAGGCTGATTCAACAACCGATCACAGCTAACCTAGACGTGGACAAATATGATTAGCAGACAAGTGGCTCGCATTTCCGAGAAATATCGAAAACGAGAAAGCAGAAGAAGACTGCCTTTGTTTGCAAACAACCAATCAGAAGACCGCCTTCTTTCTGCGGGCAGAGCCTTATTAATGTACGTAAAATACATATAAATACCTGTTGTTTTTGTAATAAAACTGATCTGTTGCCTGACCCTTGTCTTCTGTTGTTACATGCTGATTTCGTCGGGGGGTTTGGTGTTCACTGGTAACTCTGTCTCCGTCGTTGGTATTGTTGGGCGCGTTGTAGGTGGTGGTCGATTTAGGAGTCTTTTGAAGTGTTCAGCCCAGTGTTTCCTTTGCTCCACTTCTTTGGTGATTGACTTTCCATTGTCGTCCTTCACCGGCTTGATTTGAGTCAAACTTTCGCCCGATAGGTACCTAGTTGTTTGGTAGAGTGTTGCGAGGTCTCCTTTGCCTGCACTGCAGCTTGTTCTGTCTCACTTCCCATGGTTTCATAGTACTTTCTTTTGTCTTCTCTGGCACTCCTCTTTACTCTTTTGTTCAGTGTCTTGTAGCTTGCGTTCAAATCCTGTTTTTGTTGCTCATCGGTGCACTGGAGAATCTGTAGCGGTAAATAATTCCCCAAAATTATTAACCACAGCAATCATCACTCAACATTGGATGCTGACCACCACTGTTTAAGTCGACTTGTTTAGCCGAAGGCTTACGGTCAAGCATCCCCGCCATTTGGTGCTCCGTCGTGCCACGTGCGTGTACGATTACTAGCTAGCTAAGCATTCACCTCTACCCGCGATTTTGTCCCGAAATATAATACGTACTTTGGACGACAAAATCTGGTCTTTTGCTTTACCATTTGGTACTCGAAGAACGAACACTATAGTGGTTGTTGGTATAAGATCTTGCGTTAGTATAATCCGTACAACTCGCGAACGTCGATACCTACAGCCCACTAAACTGGTGAGCCCGACCACGAACTACATCTTCAATTCACACGCAGATAAACCCGGTGAGTTCGTTCCTTTTTGTGTTTATTCTTGTACTATATTGTTATCGGCATACTTTTCGTCATGAGTGATCCTAGCCCCAAGGTTTTACAGATTCGCTCAGCCGCCAAAACAATCCAGCTAGTACCATATTGGCCCGATAATGCTGAAACGTGGTTTCAGATTGCTGAGTCTGATTTTTGTGAACATGGCATAACTGATCAACGTTCACAGTTCCTTGCAGTTATTCACGCCCTACCGCGGGAATTCAGCAAGTGCGTAACTCTGCAGATGTCGGTAAGTAACTCGTACGAGTTGCTAAAAGCATCCATCCTCAAGAGAAACGTTCTCACAGATCGGCAACGTCTGGATGAGTTATTTCGTAACATCGAGTTAGGAGATCAGTCAGCCGTGAGCATGCTGGCAAGAATGAAAGAGATCATTGGCCAAAGTCAGTTCGATGAAGGACTGTTTAGAGAACTATTTTTATCCAAACTGCCACAGTCAGTTCAGACCGTACTTGTGACACTTCAGGGTGTTCTCATAGATGATTTAGCTGTCTCTGCAGATAGAATTCTAGAGATAACGAAACGGCCAGTTACTGAAGTATACTCTGTTACCGAACAGACTTCGAAGAAGGATTCTGCAATGATAGAGTTAATCAACTCAGTCCAGCAGATGCTTAGGTCAAACAAGCCTAGCAATTCCTCCTATCGTCGTTCTAAATCCCCTCAACGGCAAAGCGCACGTGGACGATCTAAGTCCAACACACGCTCTCTCAAAAATCCTGACTGGTGTTGGTATCACAACACCTATGGCAAGGAAGCTAAATGTTGTCGAAAACCTTGTGATTTCGGCAAAGCCTCCAAGCCTGTGGGAAACTATCCCGCCGGCACGCGTTAGCGGCAACCGTCGCCGGTGGCACTAGCCGCTTACTTTACATCCATGATGTAATGAGCCAGACTAGATATCTCGTCGACACAGGTGCCGAAGTCAGCGTCCTTCCTGCTACAGCAGCAGATCGACAGAAGGATCCTAACTTCAACCTACAGGCTGCAAATGGAAAACCAATTGCAACCTATGGTCGGAAATACGTCTATCTGAACGTAGGTTTACGCAAACCTATTCAGTGGATTTTCCTAATCGCTGACGTCACAATGCCCATCATTGGCACGGACCTACTTAATCATCATGATTTGCTCGTAGACGTCCGCCGCAAACGATTAATTGACAACACTACTAGTTTGTCTATCAAAGGCATAACTTACGTAGGCCCCAGCTTGTCAATCGTTAAGATGAAAGCAATCCTCGATCCAACTTTTCAACCGATTGTTGACAATTATCCGGAACTGAATTGCCCATCTAACGATCTCCCGTGTATAACCAGCAATGTTATGCACCACATCATAACCTCAGGACAGCCCGTGGCATCTAAAGCACGATGACTGGCCCCTGACAAACTGAGAATTGCCAGAAACGAATTCGATCATATGCTCACCCTTGGCATCATTCGGCCATCGAATAGTCCATGGGCATCCCCATTGCATATGGTACCGAAAAAGGATAGCAACGATTGGCGACCCACTGGTGATTACCGGCGAGTGAACGCCAAAACAACTCCTGATTGCTACCCTTTGCCTCACATACACGACTTGATGGCAACGTTATCTGGAGCATCTATATTCTCCAAAATCGACTTGGTTAAAGCATATAACCAAATCCCGATGGCAACGGAAGATATTCCGAAAACGGCTATCATCACGCATTTCGGACTTTTCGAATTTCTACGTATGCCATTCGGCCTCCGGAATGCGGCCCAAACATTCCAACGCTTCATCAACGAAGTATTTCGAGGTCTCGACTTTGTATACGCATACTTAGACGACTGCCTCATTGCCAGTCCAGATAAGGAAACTCACCTTAGACACTTGGACTTGGCATTTGAAAGGTTACGCCAACATGGTGTTACCATCAATATACAGAAGTGTCAAATAGGCGTTGGCTCACTCGATTTTCTGGGTCACACTATTGACTGTCAGGGCATTCGCCCACTGGCTACTTCGGTCGATCACTCTAAGAAAACGCGTTCTAGACGTCACGTTAGATTCCCAGAATACCTTCATACCTATTTCACATAACTGAGTGACACATCAATTGTTTCTTATGTTGCGTCATTTAACACAAGTAAATGATGTTTTTCCTATAACCGTACATAAAATTAAATTAGATGTATATTTTTTCCCGTTATATTGAACTTTAAATTATTTTACTGTATAGTAGATGCATGTCATATCTTTTTTGGTAAAAAAACGCTTATTTGGTTCATTTTTCTTGACAAGGTTCTCAGCATTCTTGTTTTCTTTTCCAGGTGCAACGGGCACTGGACAGGAAACAAACGAAGCACGGGATCCAACGAACAATACCGAGGAAGCTATGTACAGACACCCTATTATCATAGACAGACAGACAGACCAGCAGGCTCTCGATCAAGCCGCTCGGAAGATTTTTTTCACCCATCAGGGAACCATCGAGATTTTTTTCCTTCCGGCTGGTCATGTCTTAGGGTCCTCACAAACCCACTAGGGGGGGAGTGAGCTGTAGCGGTAAATAATTCCCCAAAATTATTAACCACAGCAATCATCACTCAACATTGGATGCTGACCACCACTGTTTAAGTCGACTTGTTTAGCCGAAGGCTTACGGTCAAGCATCCCCGCCATTTGGTGCTCCGTCGTGCCACGTGCGTGTACGATTACTAGCTAGCTAAGCATTCACCTCTACCCGCGATTTTGTCCCGAAATATAATACGTACTTTGGACGACAAAATCTGGTCTTTTGCTTTACCATTTGGTACTCGAAGAACGAACACTATAGTGGTTGTTGGTATAAGATCTTGCGTTAGTATAATCCGTACAACTCGCGAACGTCGATACCTACAGCCCACTAAAAATCTTTTGTTTCACCATCCCTCTCTTCTATTAGTTTCCAAGTGTCCGTAGTGAGCCATTGTTTGTCCTGTCTCTTCTTTCTGCCTAGAACTTTCATGCAGGTATGACTCCACACTGTCTTCAAGCTGTTCCAGTGCTTTTCGACGCTGACCTCTTCGCCAGTGTTGATTTGTGTCCCGGCTTTGTCTTTTATGCTTGCAGTGAAGATGTCCTTTGTGTCCTGGTCCTTCAGTTTTTGGGTGTTGAACTTGGCTTGTGGTCTATCTGCAGCTCCTGATCCTCTGAAAGCTTTTAATTTGATTTGGATTGTCCCTTGTACGAGATAGTGGTCTGAGCCAATGTCTGCTCCTCTTCTTACTTTTGTGTCCAGCAGGCTGTGCCTCCACTTCCTTGAGATTGAGATGAAGTCGATTTGGTTTTTGGTTCCCCCGGAATCAAGCTATAATAAAATAAAATTAAAAAATTAAAAAAATAATCAAATCCCCCCTAAGTCGACGGGAGCTAAGTGTGAATAAGATTAATTTCTATAGCCTTTCATCATATAGTTTATTTCGGAGACCAACCACTCCTTTGGTCGCCCGACTTTGGACTCCAAGAGGTTGGCGTCTCTTGCAAGCAGTGGGGGTGCAATAATATTATGCACTTCAAAGTGTGGTCTGACATATGTTTTGTACAACCTTAGAAAGAGCTCAGGAGTGAGTGCATCTAACTGTCTATGTGTAAAGTGTATGACAGCATATGCCCTTGCTAAGTCCCCTGTGTAATTTACGCTTGTGTCCATTTTTTTCCGTTAGAACTAGACTTAAGTCGTGCTCCGACGTTGTGCAGGACAAACTTTCATTGCACAGCGTGAAACTTGCATTCTGCAGTCCACAGGTGTGTAATTTCACTACTTTGCACTTTTTCAGGTTGAAAGTCATGCCACCGGCCACCGCCCAGTCTTTCAGAAGCTTCAGATCTGTATGCAACCCATCTGAGTCTTCTGGACACTTTATCGCCCTCCATATCCTTACGTCGTCAGCGTATAGAAGAGTCGGGCAGCTCAGACGGTATGGTAGATCATTGATGAAAGTCAAAAACATCAGTGGTCGTAGGATAAAAACGCTGCGACACTCCTGATGACGAGCTGTGCCAAGATGATCGTACTCGATTGACCTTAGTGCGAAATTGCCTTTCAGTTAGGTAGTCCTTTAAATATGACAGAAGTGGCTTACCCATTCCTGCCTGGCTTATTTTGTGTAGGAGAAGGTCATGATGAACAGTGTCAAATGCCTTTTCAAAGTCTAGGAAGATCACATGGACAGAAACATTCATATCCCAGCATGATGTCCAATCGTTCCAAGCTGATAGTAGGTTAGTAACACAGGATCTGCCTTCACTGAAATCGTGTTGGGCTTCATGGAGTATATTAGACCTATCGAGATATTCCCTGATGTGATCGTCAATAATACTTTCCAGTACTTTTGATACTACTGGGAGTAGAGCTACTGGTCTATAACTAGTGAAATTTTGCCTATCCCCACCCTTGAAGATCGGAGAAAGGATGCTTCTTTTCCACTTCCTTGGCAGTTTCCCCGATTCCATGAAGTGTTGGAACAAGTCTCATAAGGGCCCACAGAGAGCTTCGGCGCACTGTTTCAGAATAGATGGTCTGATGTCGTCACAACCTGGGGACTTCCCAGGTGTGAGTCGCTGTAGCTTTCTTAGTACTATTGGAGGGTTTATTTGGGGAGTAGTCATTAGGTCTTCCTCCTGTGAAATAGCAGGGCAACAGTTTTGGTCGTAACGGTAATACCCACATTGCTGTTTAGCTGTTTGGCGAAGGCTAAACTTAATGTTTCAGCCATCTCCAGACTAGTGAGTTATTGACAGTTTGGGCCTACTTAGGCGCATGCCCCCTGGTTGGTTTTCTTTCCGACATGAATCTGTACAAGTTCTCGGGGTTTGTTAGGAGATTTTTAGCAAGGCTAGCCTGGAATGACCTCCTGTCTATCCTGACTCTTGCATTGCACCCCTTCCCGAGTTCCAGGTATGCATCGTGGTCGATCTGACTCTCAGATACACGCCGCGTAAACCAAGCCTTCCGCTTTGCTTGCAGAATACGTTGCGTGCCTCTCTTTAACCATGATGACTTTCTTTTGGGCTGTTGTGTGACTGAAGGGACGGTACAGGCGTTTACTGTATGAATAATCTTTTTTACCACCTCCCAGTGTTCATCCACAGATAGCTCATCCCATGCTAAGGGTCAGTCTGCGTCGGACAAGAGCCTTCGCGTTTCAGCATAGTCAGTTTTGCTGTAACACAGACATGGTCGCGTAACGTCCCACTGCGAATGCTCACGGAGAACAAGATCGAAACCTATGACTGCATGGTCACTACCTCCTTGAGGAGTCATGGTTTGGACCTTTACGATGAGAAGTTGATCACTAGTTAGTCCAGCTTTGATGACTTTCCACTAGAGCCCCACATAGTGTCGTCTCCAACATTCCCAGTTAGTCCCGTGTTTCGAATAGTTTGCAGTAGATTTCGGTCGAATTTTCCCTTAGCATAGCCAAGGTTTAGTGATGGGGCATTGAAACCTCCAGCAATGGTGATTTGGTCATAGCCCAAGTCTCGTA
>OX235279.1:59265657-59317333 GCA_944472155.2 Trichobilharzia szidati | reverse complement strand
GCAAACAAAAGCAGGTCAACAACTAAGACTAGTAGGAAAAAAACTATGAAATTAAATTTTAATCGTATATTGTGAGATATTTGGTAAACAAACAACAAATGGACGAAAATGAAGACCACGAAAACAGTCTGTCTTATCTATCAGTTTCAAAATGACCTACAAAAATAAATAAAAACCAAATCCAGAAATTGTACAGAGTATTGGATTTGTAATTTGCATACCACTGATTTTAGTAAAGCTGACGCAGAATTTGTAACTCAATTACAGACTAACGAATTCAGTTGCTGTGTGATGACTAATAGTTGCATGCGGGTTGCTCATATCTTGGAAGATAAGTGTCTGAATTCATCATTCACACACCTACAATTGAGTAGTTGAAATACTGAAGCACCCTAACCTGTCATGTATCAGAAAATAAACGTACTTCAAGACACAAATTTTCGTGGAATCAGGCACAGCTATTTGGACAGTCTAGTTGTTTATGTTTTTCGATTGAATCTGATGTATGAGACGTTGGTTATTTTATCGTCTTTTCTGTCTCACAAAGTCTTGAAGTATCGCAAAATACACTTTGGTTATGCCTAGTATTCACTATGCATTGACAGTGCTTCTTCGTCTCAGAAAATATCACTAAGCCTGGTGACGCGACACCCGCGACTACATGTCACACAAACCGGACCAGTTTGATATAAGTGTTTCGATGACTCACCAAATAGAATTTCACTTTGTCTGATAGAGACCCGACAGACCAAAAGACTACTTAGTAATTCATTATACGCCTACTGATGGAGCTGCTATGTCTTCAGTACACAGCAAATGAATCGAAAATTTTAAATAAATCAATAAAATACAATAACAGAATAACAACTCTTGCTTATCCATCTCGATTAGATTAGTTAATTTATGCAGTTGGGATATTAATGAGAATGGTTCATTCTACAAAACAAGGGTAGATAAATATACTTACTTCAAGGCGTTGAGTTAGTTGGTTGTACTTGACCTGTAGACTTTCATATTCCTGTTGAGCTTGAGTACTCTCTGATTGATATGTGCGTTCAATAGAAAGCAACTGTTGAACCTGACTGCGTAACTGAACTTCTGAACTACGTAAAGACTGGATTTCTGATTTCAAATGCTTAGCCTCAGCTTCTAGCCTGCAATTCAATCCACAATAAAGCAAACGGTGAGTACGTCATACATACCTGCTGAACAGATGTTACAAATAAAAGTAACAGTATCTTAATAATGACATATATCTGTGTAAGTAAGCGAATGACTCTATTCGGTTGGCATATTAAAGCTTACCAAAATATGATATAAACAGTGGTGAAATGTTGACTAGCCAAAATGCATAAAACCACTGGATCCATGACTTGGAAATAGTTACAGCTTTATATATATAAAACATGTATGTATAACACGAGTTTGGAAAAGTGTAGTGCGATTTCATTACGAAACTACAGGCAACGACTAAACATGCTGGCCACCATCTTTAAAATGGGACAGGAAGTAAAATCAAAGAAAGATACTGGATTACTATCCAAATATCTAGTAAATGGTATTGAAATTAGACGTCAGCTTCACTACCAATACCTGTTCACTCTTAATTTCATCATTTATCAACCGTCTATCTATCGTTTCCAATTAAAACCCTTGATATATATATATATATATATATATATTCATATAATACACTTGAGAAACGTTTCAAAAATGAATATATCTATTGTGATATGTGATGTTACACTTTACACAGTTGAATAGTGTATCCATAAACTATAACAAACACACAGACTGGCTAAAAAATACCATATGTGATCAAACTTTGAGAAGTAAGAGTTGAAATGTACTGACTGATTATCACTTCTGATAACGATAAAAGTAAGGCAGAAATTGACAGAGAGAATGATAAACGTGTTTTTATTGAAATACTAACATCTCAAATGATAGAAGCAAATATAAGAAAACCATGTATCGGTTGAAGAAATTGTGGGATTAGAAACGTATACATATATATCATATACAATGTGTCACTGTAATTCTCTAGATTTGTTGGCTTTCGAATACTAGAGGCACAGGACCCATCTTCACTTTTCTCCTTCGCCGGTAAAATTACAATAATTCATTTTCCCGCATCACATTTGACTATTGCAAAATTAAATCACTGAAACCACGTATTTGTGTTTAAAGACGTATCTTCTAGATGTAAAAAGTGATTCCCAACGGAAAACTAAGCGAAGCGTTAGAAGTGCAGACAGAAGTATGATAAAGCTTTCTACTATCATCGATGTGCCATTCTATTCAGCATAAATTATTGTCCTTGCTCTGTTCAAATCCCTTGTTGTGGTGGACTGGATCTTACTGCAGATCATGAGGAGCGTGAAGACGGAAATACGTTGAACTATCAAGGAGACTCTACGAGACTTGGATTTTGGATGATTTATGCCTAATATCGCACAAACTCGAAGATCTGCAAGCAGAAAACTGATAAGTTATCAGAAGAAACAATGAAGACATTTCTAATGAACATAGAGAAGAAAAAGGTGATGAAGACGCCTAACGAACAACAAAAAGCGGCAATCGCCATCAAGGGCGAAAATCTGAAAGAGGTCACCTCCTTCAATTACCTAAGCAGCATCTTTTCAACTACAGACAGCACGGATTAGGATGTCAAAACCAAGATCGGAAAGGCGAGACAAGCATTTACGACTCTGAAATTAGTTTGGAAATCTACTGCACCGAGCATAAAGATTGAGACTCGAATTTTCAACATTAATGACACACTTCAGTTCTTCTTTACTGTTCACACACTTGGTGTGCCACGTAAGGTATTCCTAACAGCCTATAGACTTGCATCAGCAGCTATCTTCGCTCCATATTAAAGATCTGGCAGCCAGCGACAAGGAACTCTGACAACGAACCAATCAACAACCTATTGACCCAACAAACATGGAGAATGAAATGCAGATGACATACGCTGAAGACATCAAGCGTCACGTCCTCAAGTGGAGTCCTACCGGGAAACAACGAATTGAACGTTCGAGGTTGACACAGGGGAGGAGATCGTACGGAGAGGAGAGCTTAAAGGCAGTTATTGAGCCAGCTAAAAAGGAGTGCAGAGAATACAGTGAAACTGTAATGCACTGTTAAAGCCCTGTGTTCCACTCGTAACACAAGGCAATAAGAAGAAGTAATGCTAGCACCTTACACGTACAATATAAAGATATTATCTTACAAAATAAAGAAAACCTTACTTTAAAGTATATTCATCCTTGTTAGAATTTTTACCACTATTTTTACAACCAGTTGATGACGATGGATTTGAAGCTGACGCATTAGGTTTGCCACCACCACCACTACCATTACCACCGCAAGCGGCTCCAGAAACAGCAGTAGAATTCATAGCAGTACCGGAAGTTGTTTTTGTTTTTTGTTTTACACCACTAGACTTAGTGTTTGTTGATTTAGTTTTATTACTAGTTGGATTATTTACACCACTTGAAGATTTAGGCATAGATGAATTAGAACATGTTGAAGCTGATGAACTGGATGTAACAGATTTAATTGAAGATGGTGACTTTTTACTGACTAATTTTTCTTCTTTACCGACATTTTCCTTTTGAATACAGCTCTCTTGATGAATATCATGGGAAGAAAGTTTTACGACAGTATTTTCAGCAGATGCCAAGATTTTTGTATAAGAATCAGACTACAACATAAAACACAAAACGTTTTGATGGATAGAATTAAATCTGCAGAAGTCATATGAAAAAAAATTTTGGGCTGTGGAAGATAGAGTGAAAATCAATATCCATGTACGCAACAGGTTTTGCAAAAGCACATGATTGAAACAACTCAATATCTTCAGTTAACAGTAGGGAAAACTCATGAGCATAATATAAACAATTATCAATGAGTAACACGCTTAAACATAAACCGTAGACAATGTGACGTTTGAAAATATCAGACATAATTTAAAGTTATGTCCACTTGCCTGCACATTTTATTTGCGGTCTCGTCACTTATAAAATCTTATTGAAAATTCCAAACAAGACTATTATTTCTTCAGACTTTACTGCTATAAAGTCACAAGTATAACCATATAATAGCCAGTAAAGGACAAATAAAGATTACATCGAAACAGTGTAATGATAGATGGAGACCAATGAACTGGAATGAAGTCATGGAATATCAAATAATTGATGTAGATGGAGATTATAGCTGAATAAGGAATATGCATCCATTTGAAATATAGGATATTATGATCGCCAAGTGTGAGTATGCGACTTGATACTACACAAAGGCAAAATTTTACGAGATTTACAATGAGTGGAATTGAAGAATACTTGAATACAAAATGGAATAAAATGGATTCAAGCACATCACTAGTTTCCGTCAATACGTTGTAATAATAGTGCTTACGTGAAAGAAACAAACACCGAAGGATCTGGCATCTAACAAAGGCTATGAATAAGATAGATGTGAAATGATGCGTTCATCATATGGAGGAAGAGTCCTACAGTAACTTTGTGTCTTGAAGCACAGGTTGTATTCTTTATCCACTTTTCTGTTTATAATCTCCGCTAAGAAAGTGATATTTACGAAATCAACATGGTAAGTGTCTTAAAAGAGGATGGAAGAATAACAATATTCCTCATCTATTACAAGACAGATTATTGATCTATTGTGGATTACATTACCAATAAAAATGTTTACGGAGCGGTTACTTAAGACAACTAATTTTCGGATAACTTAAATGATTGCTATTATTTGCAGTCTTGACCTATCGGCACCATTTTCAATTACCTGAGTTGCTCCGAAACAAGTGTTATGTCAAATATAACCATTTTGAAGTACTTCGAGTAACTTTGTTAGTCAGTCTCAAGAGAGGCTTTCGTGAGGGCTTATTCAGAGGTAACACTAACATCTTAACCATGTCACGTTATGACTATATCTAATATTAGGAGTAAACATTAAATCCAACTAGATTCAAGGATTATGATTAAGCCCCTAAAGTATGTACGAAAGTTAAGTATTTTCATAAGTTAGCTTAGACACAACAAGTGAGACTGCATACTGCTTGGAAAAGCTTCCTATTTCTAAAAAGAGATGCAAGTGCTGAAGTGGTATAGTATACCTGACCCGGAGAAACTCTGGTTTGTATGGTCATGAGACCTTAATTTGGGGATTAATTAAATTATCTGAGGTAAGGTAGACAAAAATGAAAAATTAGTTCAGTATGGTATTCATCGGTAAATATCACCCTATCTTATTGGTAGGACATTACTTAACTGTGATTACACAAAGGATACACAGAACACTATGGAATGCTAAATACTTTCTCAAAATTGACAAGATGTATATTTACACTCACCCAAGCATTCTAGCATCGGTGATTTAGATGTGCTACAAATGTCGTTCAGCATAGTTACCCTTTTATAAGTCATGAAAATGGCTTAAAGAAGAGTTAATGTGGTTAGATCATGAAATGGGAAGGTAGGATACGATTTGCGTTGGTTTACCATCTGTCGGCGTATCACAAATCATTGAATCAATACCAAGAAAACATGAGCTCAGGTAACTCGAAATGTTATCAGAAGCGACCAGGAATTTCACATTTTTCTTAAAGACGTCAGTGATGGCAATTTCTTAGCAGTGAGAGTGGTGAAAATGGACAAAAGATGGGGGTTTTCAATATCCAGGATGAGGTTTGACTACAAATACATCAAGTGTAGTGTAATGTATCACAGATAAAAAAACATGGTTGGGAAGCAAACTTGACCTAAATTGTTCATAGAGCTATGAAATCTCAGTGTAAAAACTTAAATTTACACTGCGTGTCTGCTTATTACTGGGCTGGTGCTTAAATCGCATTGTTTAAGTTGATCATCCACACAAAATATGGACGTTTCCTTGATGAAGACATTTTCCTTTCGAAACTCAATAAACCAAAAATGCTAAATACCAGTGAGTATTTTATTTGCTACAAACTCCACCTTTAGTCACTGCTTATAGAGTAGCTTGTATGGTCTTTTTTTCTTCTCAACAATACTTTTAAACTAGAATAAAGTGGAGTAAATCTGGCAGAAAAAAATATTGCATCATGAAACGTAATGGACATACCTTTACTGCCAATGCTGAAGCTGCAGACGCATAATTGTCATTTTGATCACCAACTTTAAGTTGAAATGTATGCTCTTGAGAAATATTTTTACCAGTTGAGCATATAGCAACATCCGTACAGTTACTTCTATGTGCAGTTGATGAATTAGTGATACGTGTAGTAGTAGTAGTCGTCGTCGTAGTGGTAGTGATAGTTGTACGGCTATGATGTACAGATATGTTTTTACGGTTTGTATTTGTAATACAATGATTATCTTTGTCCTTGGAATGAATTAGGCTAACAGCGTTACTCGCCTCAGCCACAATATGTCCTGTTGAAGTTGAATTTGGCACTGTGGGTGTGGAAGAGATGGCTAATGTCGGACAATTATTATTGTCACACAGCACATTTGGGTTTTTCGATTTAGAATTAGAATCTTAGGCGGATCAAATAAATATAAACATAGGTCAAATCAGCTCAGCAAAATAATACTAGAGAAAAAATGAATTTTTTTTTAAAAACATCCCATCTTGGCGGCCTATTTCGTATTTGTACTGTGAAGAAGAGACTGTCAACACGATGATACGACTACAAAACCAATAACCAAAGATACTGTTTCATGCACAAAGTGTTAATTTTAGACTAAATTTCAAGTGGACAACAGTTCATGTCTCTTAAAACCAGTGGGATGATCTTCAGAGATAAGCGAAACTAAATCATAATTCAAAGACTGATGGGATCCGCTAGATCTACTAAACCTGCAGGTCCCTCAAACAAAAAAGGCTTTTAAATTCAAGAATAGTAAGTGAAACTAGCACAACAGTTTCCCACTTAAGATATAACTTAAGTATTTAGTTCGTAAATCAGAAATCGCACTGTTTGCATTGCGAGTAATTACGTAACGCATTCAGGAATAATAACCACTTAAGCTTGAAAACTACTGATGCGGGAAATGAAACTCCGAATAAAATAGAGTCATAAAATCTATAGATCACAGGTAATCACCATATCGGTCAGACTTTTGATGTAGTACCACAAAGAAGCACAATTATACAATGTTAAACATGGAATAGCAGAAAGAAGAATGATAATTAAGATAATCGTACAAAAGAGAATCAGTTATAATCTTGCCGTACAATATCACATCACGAAACAACGCTAACACGATAATGTATGTTAAAAGCTACTTGTTCGGTTAAAGGTCGAACATAAGTGAAAGATAAAAACAGTGAAAATTTATGCCGATACAGTCGGTCAAATGAGAACGCAGAGAATCCACAGACAAATTTCACTAGATAAATGAAACGTCAGTTACACTGAATGGTCATAGACAAAATTTTGCAAACTAAAATAAGTTCACCGTCAGGGCGTTTTCCGTCAATTAATTTCATTAAATATCATAGATATTTGAGGAAAAAGCTGACTTCATTCAGCGAAACTTTGTTAACAACACTATTGGATTTAAGTTGGAATTTTTCCCAAATGCCTAATAAAATTGAATACACAGATGTCAAACTTAACTACCAGGAAAACACGTTAACGTCCATTCGTATATATGGCCAAGTTTACTGATGACTTAAAGCATGAACCACCAGTACGCATAGTAACTCCGTATATTGATTCCCTGATACATTTAGCTGCCTTTTGATATATACATAATTCCCTTACGTTCCCTGTGGAACAAAGGGCTTTAAGCTAGAGGCTTGGAGTTTCGAAAGCAGTGGTGTTTACTTTTACGGGATGGGGTTGCTAGCATCACGCCCAACCTTTTCTCTTTACCAGTCTTATTACTGGCTTAGTGATGTAAAGGAGTGCGTCGACCGGGGGTCCAACCCAGAACCCCCTGCGTGGTTGGCAAGCATTCTACCGCTGTGCCACCGACGCACTATATATACATACTACATAATGCTAACAGAGACATAAAAATGGCAGGATGTCTATGTGGAAAAAAGATATCTGTACGGCATAGAAATAAACAAACCTGATTTTAAATAGAACCACAATTCTTTTGGTAAAGCTCTTTCAAGTATTGAGAAAAAGGTTGTATTTTGTGCTGCAACCCATCTTTTTCTTCTCTGTATAGCAAGACATTTAAAAACAGAATTGTTAGTTAATATCTTACCTAAATGAAATAAATAAATCACATAAACCAAGAAAAATACATACATCTGAAGTGGAATTTCTCGACAACACAGATATATAATTCTACATGACAAAACACAAAGTATATGTAATCAAACAGCTCGTTAAAATCAGTATCCATTATGAAGATACTGTTGTTTGTTTGTTTAGACGATCTACACTGATGGTCATCCACATAAAACCATTACTAAACAAACGGTTAACACATTTCCAACTAAGCCACCATGAGAACGAGCGTAATATATATATATATATATATATATATATATATATATGCAGAGGTTTTCCAATGAATTAATTTATTACAGTTGATTCAACTTCACGCATAAGAATAAAGTGCTCAATGAGTTCAACGATTTCATTCATTATTAAACTAGTAGTTGGTGTAAACTCAACTCACACTTAGTAGGGATGAAGCGTGTGCCAAACAAATTCAAACTTTTTGGTTGGGACGTTCAGAAGACATACGCTTCGCAAGTACTTTTACAAGAACCAAGCATATTACTAGTGTATCTCAAAACATGATCATCTATTAAGTATTAGACGTGACTCACAATTTAACACAAACAAAAAGATTTTAATTCATAACTGATTTAAACATTTCTGTTTACGAAAACTTTATTTATAAACTGATGTCTGTCTGTCTGTTTTCGACATAGAACTTTGCACATATGTGCGGCAGTTCAAGTCGCCACAATCCATGTAGCACGCAAAGCAAGAGAAGGAAGTAGAAGAAATGCAAAATATAGACAGTAAACAGAGGTGTGAGACAAAGGAATAGTAATAACGGAGAACAAAACAGTTTAACTGGAAATGATAAGTCACAAGGAGTGGATGCATCTGCGCCACTGAGAACGATTTTGAGCCATGTCGCCAATTGTTTCCAACCATTGGTTTTTACCATCCCGAGGGCCCCAACCAGGAAGTCTACATCTTCCTACGTGGCTTAGATTAACTGTTGTGGATTTCATTGATTGGTGCCATGTTTTCGTTTGACCGCCGCTAGCTCTTTTCCATCCTGGCCCTATATCAGCTAACATTGCCCGTCGAGGAAGGCGATGACTAGGCATACGTAGCACATATCCTAACCATCTCAGTCGATGCAATTTCACAGTCTCGTCGATTGATTTCCCCGCCTTACCTAGCACTCGACGCCTAACCTCAATATTGCTCACCTTATTATTCCACTTCACGCGGGAGATAGAACGCAGACACCTATGATCAAAGACAGCTAATCTTTTCATGTCATCTGCTCTCAATGGCCAGGTCTCACAGCCATAAAGGAGGACGGAGCGGACTGTTGAGCAGTACACACGCCCTTTGGTCGACAGTCGGATATCGCGTCTACGCCAGAGACGGCGAAAACTGGCGAATGCGAACCTAGCCCTCTGTATTCGTGCTGAAATTTCGTCGGAGATCAACCCGTTGGCGCTGATGGTACTTCCCAAATAAGTGAAGCGGTCAACGTGTTCTACCACTTCACTTCCTATTTCTAATCTAGGGGTCGATGAAGTCCAATCCTGCAGCATCATCTTACATTTTATAGGGGCGATGAGTCGGTTGGCGATTTCATACAGCTACCCACTACCAGTTCGGAAGGAATACGAAGTCGTTCTACAACTAAATAGGAGAACGTTATGCACTGAAAATTGTGCCTACACAAAGAACGTGTAAATATCAGCAACGTAAGCAGCTGGCAGTCCCACTTGAGTCTGTACTTCTGTATTACGTCGGTAATGTCTCGATTTTACAGAATTTCACCAGAGTAAGAATATCGTCGATTTTCTAGAGTTCATAAAATTCTGTGTTTAGTCTCATATAAAAATACTGAACCAAGATGAAAATTTAATTTAGAAGAATACATTAAAGGTTTAGGCAGTTTTTTAAAATTAAGAATTGCAAATAAGAAGAATTACGGAATATTACGACTACTTCAACTCAGCTGAAGAAGTTCGGACCAGTTTGCCGAACGAAACGTTGGAACTAATAATTTCAATTTCGTTGAGATTTTACAAATATAATTTTTACAAATGAAGAAATAAACCAACACTGAAGGTCACATAGTTGTGTAACCAAAAGATATGTTAAAACTCTTGCAGTTGATATTTTAATCTTGCTGTTGAAGATAAACCTGTGAAATAAAATTATACCATAGCATGATGGCCAAGGTGTTGGTCGTTTTTCACTGAACTTCATAGAAGGAATACGTGTGACATTATCCAATTAATACAGACACCTCTGAACAAAGAAGTGATAGTCTGGTGGTATTCAACCTATGATTAAATGCAAACATCAAGAACGTAGATACTTTAAAATTCAAAATCCGAGTAGAAGTGATGAAAAAGTACAACGACATGCAAAAGTTAAAGTAAGATGAAAATAAGTAAACACCTACCAGACGGAAATGATGCGAAATCGTACTTTTCAAACTGAAACCCAAAGTTACAACCGGATAGCCGATACTAATGGTGAGAAATAAAAAAAAGGAAAAAGCAGGTCAAAACCGAGAAACTAGTTGACAACGTTACTTCACAATATACATCAAAGTTCATAGTATACCATCACTGTTAGCTATGCGAAAGAAATAGAGGAATTGATGTCCTCTGATCATGACCGGATTCATGCGCTACGTTATGAAACATATCTCTGTTGCAAAGTGAATACCTGAATCAACAGTCAAGTTATGCTAACGTGACTGAATTTAAAAGTATTATCGAATGGTTAGAGAGAAGCAGTAAACGAAACCTTACGTAATTCTTATCTAAAGACAGTATTTCATGTACGGCAAGTCTAAAAATACTGGAATTCACTGCTAGAACGATTAACCACTATTTGGTTGAATAGACATTCTAAACTATGCATCATAATTAAGAGATGTCTTCTTTTATTCACCTTTACATAAATCTAGCTACTATGAAATCAAAATATGACTGCTTCGAAAATAAATTGGCTGACATCTGCAGCTCACGCTTATAAAAGAGTAATTGGATTAAGTTTTAAAAGAGAATATCACCTTACATTACACATGAAAATAGCCACTGTTCATATGTGAAATGAATCCATGATGCTACTAGGTAGAAGTATAGAGAATCATATAATAATTATGAACGGTTTTTCCGATACAAATTATTCAAGTGAAGTACACCGTTAGCAATGCATGCCATTCATAGTTCGCAATTCTTAAAGGGAACAACAGTGAATAAAAGCGACCCTGTAAGTAATCTTTGATCTTTATCTTCACTGTCATTTTTTATGTGAATTATGAGAATTCAGATCAGTGAAACAGACCAAATAGCGTCTTTAAAATCAGAGAATACATGCGAGAGATTACAAACTATATGAGATTCGACTTTGATCAAGTTTCAGATTAGTTCAGATTTCACTCTAACAACTAAGATTGAAGGAGATGAATAGTACTATTAGTCTTTAAACAGTAAATGTAGTATATACACTAGTATATCAGTCCGCTTACTCTAATTTTTAGTGCAAAAAGTATAAATATGAGTATTATTGATGATAATTCTATGTAAAACATGAAAAAATGGCTAGTAATAAATATAATGACCACGTAAGTGATCATCACAAGTCTTAACTGTTTGTGGAAGTATTTTAAATCCAACAAAGCAGCAAGCTCAAGTGACAATCACAAAAACGCGTAATAAGATGAACTGATGAATGAAGCAGATTTTTGGGTTCAAGTAGCTAAAAATCTTTAATGGATTGTTGTAAGTAGCCTCATTTGATACTTTTAGTCAATAATATTTATTACGTTTAGGCGTTACGCATTACTCCAAGTAAACACTCAAAAACCTAACAAGACTATTCGCTAAACTTTCAGCCTCATCGTGTATTTTGTGTTTACAATGGGTTTTGAAAGAAATTAATTTTAGTGAATAGGAAATAAAGATTTTTACTTGCTGTAGCTTTCAGAAAATTTCTACAAACGGGGACACACTGCCAATCGGGTATATTCACATCTTTGTGTACTTTCGGTATAGTACATCTATCCAAGCTTATTTTATTTGGTCATAATCTCGTAACTTGAATCACATGGTTTTCTAGATGTCAGAAGGAAGAAAGTGACAGATAGCCCTAAAATCTACTTGATAGTATACCATAAAATTCAGCATGGGAGCAATTACTCAACCTAATGACTATGTTGTACACCTGATCATAGACTAGACAGTTACAATTATTCTTACTCAGCAACTAATTCGCGATAAGCAGCTTGTGAAATGTGGAATCTAAAATCACCTAAAAGTAGTTCGGATTTAATAAATGATCAAAGTAAAGTGGTAATGACGAATTTTAAGGATTCATTAAACCAAATTAGTGATTGATTGACCATTTGGTTGGTTAGTGGAAAAGTGACTGAAATCAATACAATTTTCATTCAAGTCAATGTTCATCACTGACTGCCTCAAAACATAAATTCCCTCTATTACTCATATTCTAAGTTTTCGAATTAGTAAGCATAAATATATGTATGCAATTAGAATAATAGATAACAAAAAAGTACGATCAGTCTAAAAGAATTTCAGCAATACAGACCACTAGATTCCAATGATGACGTGATCATTGCAATACTGAAGATTCTTTTTTCTATTGTATACATAGCAATACATTTCCACTGATGAACATTGTCGGATAGGATACGACGTTCATTTACTTTCTTTTGCTCTTAGTAGCCACCCAATTGACACGTCATGCGGTGATGAAAGATACTCTGAAATTAGTATTAACCTGTTTCGCCTTTTTCATGAAACACTAATATTAAACCACTTAAAAGTGCAGAAAAATAGGGAAATAGCAGTGACAAGTGTGAACAGATGTATTGAGAAACTAAAAACTCACAAAAAATAGAATATTGCTAGCCTTAAATATTCATACTCCGGTTGTTCTGTTACTGGAGATTTTACACAAAATTTTAGGATTCGGAAGTAAAGCATATCTTTGGGTACTCGTTTCAGTGACTTTGATGACTACACAACATATAAGTAACAACAGTAATGGACTGTATGAATTTCCTTTCATACCACTGAAATTCCATACTTCCTGATATAGTTTGCTTGTGTTTTAGCTCAAATTCAGGAATACATTTGAATACCCAAATGAAGTTAGCATGCAAGGCTTTGTTCCATAACGGATGTCAACTATTCTTTGTGTGAAAAGCAGAAAAGGGAGTTTGAGAAATGTCTATAACGTTTCATCCATGTTGTGTTTTGATATAATCTATTTCACTGTTCTAATTGTATCTCTTCTTTTTGCAAGAAGCATAAATGTAAAAGGTCTATAACTAAATTCATCATCTTAGTCAGACAGTCACTCATGCACACCCACGACAACAGCTACTGTGTTGCAATCCAGTGAGTAATTCAAAAATATATTACTTGGTTTCATTTCTTTAGGAATTTCAGAAGAAACACACTCAATAATCAAGTCTTACACCATTTAAACATAAGTGATGTCGGTTCATTATTAGGAAGTCTAATTTGGAACCATCCAAAATCCCACACACCGAACTTCTGAAAATCATCCAGATCTACAAAATATGTAAACTTTCAAATTGAAGTATGGGCTGAAGATGTTACCTAGTAGGGCAATGAGAGCTTCGTGAAAAAAACTATCCAGCTCAGAGAACACAACTACATAAAAAACTTACCAATGTGCTGCAAAGGGTCTGCAAAGATCTATACCAAAGGGGAAGTTTTTCGGACCACGAAATCGCGCAACAAACTCGAAGTAGGGGAACATGCAGCACAGTGCAACAGTCGGAATATAAAAGCCACGGTCTAAATAGGGAAAAATAAAGAAGCCCTTTACTACACAAGACCACAATAGCATAATATGCTAGTACTAATGTCTCTGCGTCAAAAACTAAAGAAAACATACATGGGACAACAGCTAAAGAAAAAGCTTAACTCTCTACTATGTTATCACGAATTACCTCACCTATCGCACATCCCGTCATCTGATCCGTTGCTATTATATTTTCGCCATACACAAACTATTTTATTTTAATCACCTTTGGGTTCCTTAGTTTGAAATTTGTCTACCCGTAGCCTTTTGAGTTGCTAGATATTTACCTTCAGAAGGCTGGCATCCCGCGCAGTATATAATACGGCTTTTATGACGCAGTGCTTCAAATTCAGGCTTTCAACTTACAGCATTTTCACACTGATGTAATTGGGACAACAGCAAGGTTACACCAGAATCTTAGAAATGGTTGCTATTGATGACGGCTGTAACTTACAGCCTCAAATGACTTCACCATTCACAAGTCCGAAGAGTATGTTTCACGTGCGCTGTAAAATTGACCTGCAGCTTAGCTGGTATCGGTGTATTAGGCGTCCATATTGTTGTTTTACTATTTTTTGCCAATATTGCACCATGTTTGTTTCAAATAATATAAACAGTAAAATAAACATCAACTACCACATTTCTTATATCATTATTGCATTTCTACACAGAATCAATTGTAATGCACAGTTTTTTAGAATATATTTCCAAAGCATATTTAATGCATACGTCATATAAAACTGGGAATGACAATCACGATTACTTTATCTTCATTACATTCTATTTGGAACATATGTTAGTACTGAAGTCAAAACACCAATACAGCTTCAGAAAGTAGTTTATGTTAACATATACAACAGATGTGAATGAGTGATTTAAATATATCCACCTTTGTTGGTAACCCAAATTATCAATCCGCTTAAGCGAGACAGTCATTACAAATCCAATTGGTTAAGTGACTTGATGTGTCTCCAGACGGGGCGGAAATCGCCTAAATTTTAGCTTCAGTTTAGTGAATTTAATTTCGTCCGGAAAGTGTTCCATCATCGTAGATAAAATTAATTAATTCCTATGACCAGCTTTACGAAATGACTGATCCAACAAGGTGGAGCTTGAAAAAAGTAGAAGTCTAAGTTGTCACACTTCGGAAAACTACGCAAAAACTGGAGAAAACAAATGCAATAAAACTACAATGAACGAAGGTGCAAGAGAGAAAGAATAACTAGATGACGATAAGTGAGGATTTCGAAAATGTGGACGATGACAAAAAATGAATACATCTGCACCATAGTAAACAATTTTGAATCGTGTTACCGACAGTCTCCAAACAGTATTCTTGAAATCACGAAAACAACAGCCAGGCGATCTACACCACTTATATGATTCGAACCAACACACTTCATTAATTGGTATGTTTTTGATCGGCCAACGTTAACTCTCTTCCCAACTTATCCTAACTGGAGTTTATCTTGAGCTTCATTCAACAAGAAACTTTCATGCTAGAACTATTTAAAACTAATCAATACAATAAGAGATAAACATTAGGCTGAAAACAAGCCAGTTGTGAAAAGTAAAATGATAAATGGTTGTTGTTGTGTTTTACATTAGTCCTCGTATCTTTTATCGCCATCAAAACATGAACGGCAAATTATAAAAATGCTATAAACGTTATAAAGACAGGTATTTTTGCAGGGTTTATTAAAAGAAATGAGGAGCTCAGTCTTAAAGGAGCAGTAATGTACAGTAAAAGTAATAATAAATGATAAGGAAATTGATTCGTCCATAGTGTAAAACAGCTATGGTTACACAACGCTTTATAACGATACAAAAATTGCAAGTATTATGCGCATTTGTGAAGAAACGGCTCACCTGTTTGCCATACGAGCTGTATCCATACAAATGAGCTACCAAGCAGGTAGGTAAGTGTAGTGGGTAAGAAAAAGTAACACAGCAAATCAGCCATGATTGCACTGAGAGTAAAAAACAGAGCAAATGCCTAAAATATAAGAAAGTTTTATTACTAGTAGTTTGTGATTTTCAAACAACGAGAGAAACAAAGCATAGTTTAAAGTAGACTCAAAAGAAGCCCACAAATTTGATGATAACTAACAAAGTATTACTATCGAAATTTTAGTCAGTTTATTTTTGTTTTAGTGTAACAGCAGTATTGAACTGTGGGAATAGTATTCGGACTAGCAACAAATAGAAGGTTTAAATAGATATGTAGTATTCTGTTGCTAATGCAGTATTGAACCATGGGAATATGTGAGAATAATATTCCGTTGGAATACATTGGTCTATATCAAATTAAACTAGATTTTGTTAAAAAATCTTCTTTTGCTTTATTTTGCATATTTTATTGGTAACATATCTAAATTAACAAGTGCTTCTTAATGTCTAAAGTGACCTGAAGACGTACTAACTCGCGTAAAAAGCGACGTAAACAATCTACACTTTGCCATTAAGCACCTATAAATAAAAGACGTCTGTGAAATCCAGGAATACAGGACTCCATAAGTTCATCATTGTATTGGAGTATAATGGTCTACAATTTCAAACTTCTGCGAATTAGTTATCCCGGTCGACAGCTGCTATTTTCACGTGGTTGTAGGGTTGACCCAATGAGCTACAATGGCAGGTCTTACCATACCAAAAGTTTGTTTGGATAGCTGTTAGACTAAAAGCGGTTACCAACACAGTATAAGTCACTCACACTGTATTGATTTGCTTTTGATTACAGCTTGATTTCACACCGTATTATTAGGTACAGGTATGGAATTTTCAGCATGTGATATCGGTAGCCCAACCATAGATATCAGGTGTGCGTCGGCAGGGGATCGAACCCCGGACCATGTGCATGGTCGGCG
The DNA here is from genome assembly GCA_944472155.2 of Trichobilharzia szidati. NCBI lineage: Eukaryota > Metazoa > Platyhelminthes > Trematoda > Strigeidida > Schistosomatidae > Trichobilharzia > Trichobilharzia szidati. The sequence goes on along the minus strand of OX235279.1, from coordinate 59,300,422 downwards.
AGAGTCCTAACCACTGTGCTAAGTCGTACCGCTGGTGGAAAGGACGAATAGTGAGCTAGTTATGCTGACTCTTCGCTCTGGTGGGTAGGAGGTTGACCCCGAAGATTGTACTTCCCAATTTACCTTGTGGCGATCCGTAGCTGGATACTCCAAACACTAACACAAACGGGGTTTGTGTCTGGCCGGCCATAAATAGCTGCCAGCTGGACTCTGTCATCACGCAACAACAGTGCCCCTTCTGTTGCGGGTATCTTAAGAAAAAATAAATTTCCGCGGTATGTGGGAAGTAACAACCACCCACACACTTCCATAAGCACACAAGGCTTTCCTGATCATCGTAACTTCATCTTCTTGCACTTCTCCTACCGTTAATACGAATGCACAGGTAGATCCTCAGTCTTCTCTTAACTCTGCACACTAACAAATTCGTATTGAAGCATTCAACATCAAGACCTTTGCCAAACAGGACAACAGGCTTCACTAGCTGGAACTCTGGGATCTCCATCTACAGATGCGTGTGGTGTTTCGGAGACACACATTTTATTTTTCATTCCTTCGCGTTCCCAGTGGAACACAGGGCTTCAAGCTAGAGGCTTGAGGTTTCTGTAGCGGTGTTTATTACTACAGGAGGGGGTTGCCAGCCTCATGCCCAACCTTTCCTCTTTACCAGATTTCTTATTACTGGTTTGGCGGAGAAAAGGAGTGCGTCGGCCGAGGATCGAACCCCGGACCGTGTGCATGGTCGGCGAGCGCCCTAACCGCCGTGCCACCGAAGTACAGGAGACACACATGCAAGGGCAAAAAATCCGTACTTAATTGGATTCCAGTGCATAGTGGAATATGTGTTGTCTAACTGAACAGATTCATCCGAAGGAAACATGATGCCCGACGATTTCTTTCCACAATCTCTCCTTACGCCCTACCCCAATGCGGTTAGGGAGAAGTAAAGGATAAATTCTGTCACAATCTGTCTGTGGGATGCCGAAAACATTGTCATTTTGGTAGATGATTGTAATGTTCAAGTAGGAAATTCGTGCTGGTTGTAAAAGTATATCGGTTGCACCTATGGAGTCCTATCTTGACAGAACATTTATTTACTGTCTGTCAGTCACATACAGCAACGATGTAAAATTCTTCATAAGTAGTCCTTGATATTACAAAAAAATATTCATCAATTCATGCCCTTGATTTTCTGAATGCTCTTATAATAATCTGCTAGTGTGAGGAAGCAGCGGAGACAGGGCTCCAAGTGAACATAGAGAAGACGGTGATGAAGCTAACTGATAGACCAACAACAACAGCAAGTACCAATCACTATCAATGGCAGAAATCTGAAAGAGGCCACCTCTTTCACTTATCTAGGCAGTATTGCTTCAACAAAAGGCGACAAGCACGGATGAGGATGTCAAAACCAGAATAGGAAAGGCAAGATACACCTTCATCACTCTAAAATCAGTATGGAGCTCTGCTGCAGTCAGAATAAAGAACAGGATTCAAATTTTACCACCAATGATATCTCGGTTCTTACATATGGGTCAGGAATTTCCACTATGTGTCACGAATAGCATTTCAGACAGTCAGGTACACTTTTATCAATAGCTACCTTCGCCCTAAAGACCAAATGGCCAGAAAGAATTAACAAGAAGAAACTCTGGGAACAAGTCAACCACGAACCTTTCGGTCAACAGATATGGCGAAGAAAATGGAGATGGATCGGACACAGGCTGAGGCCGTCGAATTACATCGTGCACCAGGCCATACCTCGAGTGGAATCCATGTGAGAAACGACAAGTTGGGTGTCCAAGGGTGACATGAAGGAGACCATGTGAGAAAGTGAAAGCCCATGGGCAATCGTGGAGCCAGCCAAAGAGGACTGTAGAGAACAAGACAAAGTTGAGATCTGTTCCAGTCGGTACCCAAGGGAATAGTAATAAAACAATAATAGTGTGAAACGCGATCAACCTGTTGAGGTTGATGCGACTTCCCAAATAAGTGAAGTGGTCAACACGCTCTACGACTTCACTCCCTATATTTAAGCTAAGAGTAGATGTAGTCCAGTCCTGTAGCATCACCTTACACTTGGCGGGAGCGAATCGCATGCCAAACATACGCGGATTGCAGCTCAATGTGTTTAGAAGACTCTGCATTTTGTCAGCGTCTTCACCTAGGAGGCAGGACTATATCAACCGCATATTATAAGTCAACGAGATCATTCCCTGGTAAGAAGTCAGTCCCTGAGTCGCTGAAGTCAGCAGTTAGGGGACATCCAGTCAGTTGTAGAAACAGTGGTAAAGACTGTTGAAAACCTGAAGCCAAAGGTTATTAAATACCAGAATGTTTCTGCTGCTTCAACTCAACTCACAGATTAAAGACTAGTTCCGGCTGGCTCCGAACATTAGGAATAAAAGCTGCTCAAATGAAAGCTAAAAGCTTTCACAACAACTGTGAACAGTGGTGGGCGACAAAAGCAAAAAGATGGGAAAGATATCAGCAGTAGGTAATACGAAACAACTACTTAAAATCACTAGGGAAATGGGATGTAAACAACTAATGGTAAGTTAAACTATTTCCGAGAACGGTACTTCTATTACTTCAAACAGGGAAGGTTGGAGGGAATGCTTTTAGGAGTTATTTAACTGGCCCACAACTACGCTAAACTTGTCCAGCACCTAATACTCACATGAATAGAATCAGGACATCGGTCGTTTAACTGGAACTGAGGTCAAAAGTTGTCTCTAATCTCAGCGACTTTAGCGTCCTGTAGATTAACTTATTATCACAGAACAGTCTCGTTGATTTAGAGTAGAAGGATAATACAGGCCCCCTAAGCGAAGACGCTGACTGAATGCAGTCTTCTGAACACCTCGAGCAGAAATCTTCGTATACTTGGCATGCGATTCTTGTCAAATGCATGACACTGCATGACTGGACTGAAATAACTTCTAGTTAAGTGAGTGATTGAGTTTTAAAAGAGAACTTTGTCCGGTAGTCGATCAGTTCACGTTACAACATTCTATGTAGCACATAAAATTGAAAAGAAAAAAGAACCAATAATCAGCAGAAATATGCGGGAGAAAGAATGGTAACATGGAAAATCACGAGGGCCTCATAGATTTGAAGGATCACAAAAGTTGAATGCATCTGTGCTATTCAGAACTACTTTGAGTTATATCACCAACAGTCTCCAAACATTGGTTATTAGCATCCTGACCTCTTCAACCTGGCAGTCTACACCTGCCTACACGGCTTAAACCAACTATCAGAGACTTTACGGATGGATGCAAGGTGTTAATTGGCCAATTCCCGATTCTTTCCCAACGTAAACCCTATATCAGCTAACATTGCTTGTCGAGGAAGGCAGTGATTTGGCATGCGCAACACTTGCCTTAGCCACCTCAATCGATGTATTTACACAACTTCATCGACTGACCGCCTTCCTTACGTGATGCCCTACGCCTAATCTCGATATTGCTCACTAGATTTGTACCAATTCACGCGCGAGATAGAACGTAGATATTGGTGACCAAAGACAGTTAGCCTTATCTTCCACTTTTAATGACTGTCCCACAGCCATAAAGAACGACAGTGAACTGCTGCGCAGTACACAACATCATTTGGTAGGTAGCCGGATACCACGTCTACGCCGAAGATAACGTAAGCTGGCAAATGACACACGAGCCTTTTGTATCCGTGCTGAGACTTCGTCAGTAATTGGTCCATTAGGACTGATGCAACTTCCTAAGTAAGTAAAGTAACCCCCACGCTGTACCATTTCACTCCATCTTCAAACTAAAAGTCAGTGTAGACCAGTTATGCAGCATCGTTACGTTAAACAGAAGCGAATCGCATATCAAACTTATTAAGATTTCTGCTGGAGGCGTTCAGAAGACCCTGTGTATTATCAGCGTCTTCACCTAGGAGGACGGTATCATCAGCATGTGGCGAGAGCTGTCTACTAGCCAAATTGGTAGACAGTAATTTACGTCAATATTTACGTTCCCAAGATTTGTCGTGAGAAAATGTGAACAAAGATTGATTCAAAACCGACCACAGCAGACTTTGCGTAGGCGGATGCAGTTAACATATAGAGGATTTGGCATTCAAGAAAGTCACAAATAGATGAAAGATTAACTTTACGTGAGAAACAACCAATCGGAAGACTGTGTTTGTTTGCTTAAATATCCATAGTAATGTACATGAAAATATATAAATATGCGTTGATTTCCTTAATAAATGATCTGTTGCCTGACCCTTGCCTTCTGTCGTTACATTTGGTGAAGCTGCCTGTCGCAAAATGAAAGTCCCATGGCCTGCAGCTTTTGAAGAAGGAGATATATGGATCTTCTTGAGGGACTTCGAAGCTATTGCAGTTGAATGGCGTGCAAGAGCCATCAGCGAAGACGGTTGTACTTGGAACGCTACTGAGAGGCCGGGCGAAGGCAGCATATGATACTGTGAGGCAAACAGAGGGGCAAGCAACTTGGAAGTCAGTGGTTGAACGCTTGAAGCAGGAGTTTGACAGCCCGATGGACAGAGAGCGGGCAATGCAGCAGTTTCGCACCATGAAGCTGGGAGTTGACGGTGACCCTCTCGTATTGGCGCTGACCTTGACAAGCCTACTTCGTCACGCTCTACCAACACTGGACGAAGATTCTGAGGCACAAATGTTGGCGTCCCAGTTTATGGGGAGTGTCCCAGAATATATATCCCAACAGCTACATCTGGTTAACGCCGTACAGCCACTGGACATCGGGGAGCTTGCGAAGGTGATCAGACGACTGTTAAGTAAGACGGTTGCAGCGGTAGAGCCACCAAAATCTGAGCAGAGTGAGAAACAAATCGAAGAGTTGCAACGTGAAGTGGCCGCGCTGAGACTGAGCGTGCGGAGAGACCGGTGTTTCGCATGTGGCAAACTGGGGCACTGGAGAGACCGCTGCCCGGAGAGACGACAAAGAAGGATTTTTAAAAGATATACTGTGTCTTCTTCCTGTTTTCCGAGACTTGAGGTAATAGGGGCTATCGAGAAAGGGGCTGTGTATTCGAAGTTGCGAGTGAATGATCAAGAAGTAGTATGTTTAGTACATACGGGGGCGGCTGTGTCTCTAATAGATAAGAACTTATGTGTGAGTGTTAGTCCATGCTCATTGACAGTACAAACGGTAGGTGGGCACGTATTGCGTATCACGGGTAGATCGAACTGCACGGTCGTGGTTGGCAGCTGCGAGGTGACGTTCCCTTTCATTGTTGTGCCCGAATTACGACGGACGATACTTGGCGCGGATTTCCTGCGGGAGATTGGTGCGATAATCGACACGCAAGCGAAGGTTGTGATCACGAAATACGGACGTATCAGCATGTATGAGACCAGTAAGATAGCAGCGGTTAACCTGTCGAAGGTACACAATATGACAGAGTTAATTAATAAATACGATCATCTGTTTACTGGAGATGGGGACCCATACGGTTATTGCGATAAGGTGAATCATGAAATTCCGTGGCCCGAAAGTAACGTCATTTACCACGCGAAGAGTTCCATGTCATTTAGAAGGCAAAGTTGAACGACAGGTGCGAGAGATGTTAAAAGATGATATTATTGAAGAAGCTGATAGCCCGTACAACTCTCCAGTGCTGTTAGTAAAAAAGGCGAATGGGAAGTATAGATTCTGCGTTGATTTTCGACAGTTAAACAGTATGACAGAATTAAGACCGTGTGTCATGCCAACAGTAGTAGAAACTTTAGATCGCCTACAAGGTGCGAATTTGTTTTCAGTTCTCGATCTTCGCTCAGGATACTGGCAGATACCGATAAAGCCAGGGGATAGAGATAAGACGGCATTCATCGTGGGTCAGACACAATATCGATTTAAACGCATGCCGTTTGGACTAGCAGGTGCACCGTTCACGTTCAGACGACTGATGACGCTATTACTTAAGAACTTGAAAAACGTTGAGGTGTACGGTGATGATCTCGTCATATTTAGTCAAAACGAAAACGATCATGTGAACCATGTGGAAGCCGTGCTGCGACGCATCGAAGAGTTTGGACTGCGCGTCAACAAAACCAAGTCTCAGATAGCCGAAAAGAATGTAACTCTTTTGGGACATAAAGTGGGAAATAGTGAGATTAAACCACTACCGGAGAAAATCTTGACGATAAAGACGATCCCGGCCCCGAATTCAAAGAGGAAATTGAGACAATTCTTAGGTAGAGCGGCGTTTTATAGTCGCTTCGTGAAGAACTTCAATGAGATAGCAGCCCCTCTGTACAGGCTACTAGGTGAACCGAAGTTTGTTTGGTCGGAGGAACCGCAGAAGACATTCGACAGGATTAAACAGCTGCTCGACCACCAACAAATGACGCTAAAGCTACCTGTACCTGGAAGACAGTTCACAGTGTGCACAGACGCCAGTGACTACGCCATAGGTGCGGTCCTAAGACAGGGTGAGGGAATCGTTGAGTATGCCAGTCGGGTTTTGACACACACAGAGCGAAAGTATTCAACGATAGAGAAAGAATGTTTAGCGATGGTATGGGCAATCGACAAATGGAGACCTTATTTACTCGGCCGACGGTTCCACATCGAAACGGATCATAAGCCGCTACAGTTTCTGAAGACAGCGAGAGACCCACGAGGGAAATTGTCACGGTGGATGTTGCGTCTTCAGGAGTACGATTTTACCATCTCACACGTTCCTGGAAATGAAAATGTCTTGGCAGATTTGTTATCGAGACCAGAAGACGAGTCTGAGTTGCCCGAGATCGCGTACGGAGTGCATGCAGTAGAACAAGGCCCACTAAGACTGGCACGCAGACAAAGGTTGGACGATACGCTGAATACAGTAATACAGGTGATCACTAACGGAACAGAAGTGGATCCAGCTACAGCGAGTAAGGAGCTAACCACACTACTCAGACAGAGAGATCGACTAAGAGTGAATGTCTACGGGACTCTGACCTGGCGAGAGGACGACGGAAGCTGGCTAGCTGTCATACCTCAATCGTCGCGCCACGACATGATAGAAGAATGCCACCAGCTAGCACATACCGGAGTGGCCAGAACAACCGACCTCTTGAGACAAAGTATGTACTGGCCAGGTATGAGAGAAGACGTAGCAAGATATGTACTTGGATGTCCACGGTGCCAGCTAATGAAAGGCGACCGGTGCATACGACCACCACTTCAGTCGATTCCAGTTACGGCGATAGGTGTTTTGTGGTCCGTAGATGTTATGGGTCCATTTCCTCAGAAATCCAATGGTAATCAGTACCTCTTGGTGATGACGGAACACGCGACACGATGGGTAGATGCCGTAGCAATCCCAGACCAACGCGCAAGGACCGTGACAGATGCAGTAGTTAGACACATCGTTGCAGACCATGGCGTACCAAAGACAATACTGACAGACTAAGGTCCGTGTTTCGAAAGTGAAGAATTTACTTCCCGTTTGCAGCAGCTGGGCATCAAGAGGATCCGAACGACCCCATACCATCCACAAACGAATGGCCTGACGGAGAGAAACAACCGTACGCTGAAGGAGTGGCTGGCCTCGAAGGGCGGTAACTGGGAAACGGAGCTGCCACTGATTCTACTAACACATCGTGCCACCACCCAGGAAACAACGAAAAAGTCACCCTTTCAACTGATGTATGGTAGAAAACCACGATTACCGATACACAACGAAACCTGGCCCCTTCACCGAAAGTGCAGTACGACGAAATTAAAAGCAGAACGGAAAGAAGCTGTCAGGAATGTAATGCAGAAGCAGCGGGGGGATGTCGCGAAGTCTCAGCTGAGAGAAAAGACTCAGTGCGTTACCTTCTCAGTCGGGGACCAAGTGAAGTGTAGAGACAGAAGATATGCTGTCGGATGCGGGCCAGGTTCACGCAAACTCCTTCCAAAGTGGGAAGGACCATACACAGTCACAAAAAGACGGGGTCAAGTATATACCATCAGAAGAGGTGATAAACAAAAACGAGTTGACGCCAGTCAGATCCAACGATGGGTGCATTGGGACAAGCCGGTCTGTAACAATCATCAACGAGAGAACGCATCACCCAGAAGGTCGGAACGCCTGCGCGCGAAGCTATTTGACGGGGGGACGAGTGTGGTGAGAGCTGTCTACTAGCCAAATTGGTAGACAGTAATTTACGTCAATATTTACGTTCCCAAGATTTGTCGTGAGAAAATGTGAACAAAGATTGATTCAAAACCGACCACAGCAGACTTTGCGTAGGCGGATGCAGTTAACATATAGAGGATTTGGCATTCAAGAAAGTCACAAATAGATGAAAGATTAACTTTACGTGAGAAACAACCAATCGGAAGACTGTGTTTGTTTGCTTAAATATCCATAGTAATGTACATGAAAATATATAAATATGCGTTGATTTCCTTAATAAATGATCTGTTGCCTGACCCTTGCCTTCTGTCGTTACAAGCATACTGTAAGTGGATAAGACGCCAACCTGCTAACAAGTCAATCCCAACGTCACAAAAATTAGATGGTCAATTTTAACTAGCTAATCAGTCATTCAGTTAAACAGTGCCGTCGTAGCCATCAATCCTTACTTTTTGTAATAATTGGATTGACCAATCAGTACTTTATTTCGCAAAGATAACTAAAATACTGAGGTTACCGAGGGATCCTCTATTTTCACTGTGGCATCAGTTTATGATGGAAATTATTTCCCTCTACACCAGTGCACTTTATTCACTAGCACAGTAATCGTTTTAAGCAAACCGTTAGCTTCAGAAGATATGAATGCAGACAAGTCTCTTTTGCATTATTCAGTAAACAGTACTGCTGTACTTTGTGATATATGTAGAAGCTGATCCTGAATCGTGCATAATCACCATTCTTACGGTTGCACCATAAAATACTGTTATTAAAATTAAGTACTAAGATATCTAGTTTGCCTGAACATTTGTAACGTAAACGATGGGGACTTTACTGTTAGTGAAAAGAATTCCCAGAAAATAGCCAACTACTCAATTTCTTTTTTGTTCAGACGTGAATTACTAAGGTTTATTTGCAATGGTTACTTTACAGTATACTTTAAGGTGAAAACAAAACAAAACAAAAACTGATTGCTATTAAAAAAGTCGGCAGTGCAGTAAAATACATTTCTGTAAAATGCATACACGCAGTTAGGCTGAAAACATAAGAAATGCATCAAGAAGCCTAAGTTAAACTGAGAGTAACTTACGAGACCTTGATATCTGAATAAATCACTGACTGTGCGGATCATTAACCAGCAAGACCAAATAAACTCGAATCGAAGATCCGTAAAATATTCCAACAATAATGCAAGCCCCCAAGCCAGAAAAACTTTAAAATAGGTCCCAGTTCTGAAAGCCCAAGAAATATAGATATTAGTGTGGTAAGAACGTTATACATATCAATTTCACTGATCTATCAATTAAGTAATATAAAATGGAGATATTAAGATTTCGTCTGTACATTATAAACAAGGTTTTATAAACAGGTGAAAAACCTTGGACAACAGAGTATCAATATTAGGTGGTAAATTTAGCAAAGCACATTGAATATATATGAAAATAATAACTACGATGTGGATGTAGAATACTGGCATATTAGCCTTGTAAATGAGTAGTGAAATGTCAATCGATATATCCTACAGTGATAAAGTTTCCACAAATCTCTGGTAAATGTGATCAGGGAAGGAATCGTAAGACCAGTGTTTCGGTTAAGTTTTCCTCTTATTGGCTTTATCAACGTGGAAATTCATAAAAATGTGCAGGTTGTCTTACTTCTCAGTGGCCTTTTCTGAAAAGTTTTTAAGTTCCATCCTTTTCTGGGATCGTCACACTTCAGAATCCATTTCTCTAATCAGCCTAAATAGATTTTGGGTATTACCTACTGCTGATACCTTTTTCACTTTTTTAGCTTAGCATGGCTTGCATTAACTGCAGACTTTCAGTCAGCTAACATCTAAGTAGTTTTTACTCTTCGATAGGCTTTGATGCAGATGGGACTAAGTTGAAAGACCCAAATGGGATAGACAAAAACGACTGAAATCAAGCACCCAGCTAACAATTCGGAGAACGTATACAACTGATCATTCATGTACAATTTTGTATTTTAATTTAACAAACATTTTTGCACTACGCAGATTAACAATATTAAAGGTGTGACGTAGTTAAGGATTTTGCAGTACAACATGTACACGAATCACTCATTCCGATGATGAAGCGTGTATAATCAAATAACAGCTCCAAGTTCTCATCCTCAACCTGAGGTTAAAGTCTACTATTGCAAACTCTGATTCAGTGGTTTGAATCTAAGCGTACAAAACAACACGTTGTAGTCCTACATGAAAATGTGAGGAAAAGGAATGCCTATTGCATAATCATTTAAGGTCGTTAGCTTTTGTGAACCAAACATGTTTACCATCCGGCAGATTTATTTAATTAGTGAGATGTGGTTAGTTATATGAAGTTGACTTTCTTATGGCACCGAAACTACTTGCTAGTCTTTTCATCTATATGACCGAAGTGACGCGCCATCCCGACCAGACGCTGTGAAAAGTTAATCAATCAGAAGTTCAGTCTACGACAAAACAATGGCAGACACTACGCTGAAATTTTACAATCAATGCAGTTAAATATGCAATAAACAGAATGACTGCATGGTGTAATCTTCGTATGCAGAACTAGAAACTGATCGCGACATCAACGTCACTGGCACACGGGGTTCTTCCGATAAATGTTAACTAAATACTTAGGTAGTCAAGCCCAAACAACAGTCGCAGAAATAAACGGGCACTGATGATGAGACAACTTCAGATGCTAAAAGATACAGAAACGTTTAATTTAATAACTCTCAACAAGAGAAATACGGAAGAATGAGCTGAGCTTGACATTTTGGTAATTAACGTGCTGAATGATAAAGTCGTGTTGATCTGCTGGCTTTATTCTAAACTCATCAAACATCCTTAAACGCCTGCGGAATCATACAAACAGGTCCTGACACTTTTGTCTCAGATTAAAAACGTTTTGCAGTATCAGCAGGAGTTAGAGGACCTATATCTCCATTCAGGTAGGGGTTAAATGATGAGCAGCTATAGAGTAGCTGTAGGCTAGTTGAACTGCTTATCGAAATGCATTAAAAATTCCACCAACAAAAGTGACATAGCTGTTAATAACAACTAGTGAATTTAGATATTAGATTGGTCAGGAAATTATCACGATCTCCAAAACCACTCAACAGTACTCTTGAGTTTTACGATTTAAAAAGATGTAAGGGTGTTTAGAACTTAGCCAGTATTCAGAAAACTGACACTAACTCTCTAAAATTTACAAGAGAGAAGCACTAAATGAAACAAAATAGAAGGGCCGAAAGAAATGATCATATGCAAGAGATGCTGAGGGGTTCTAAAGTTACAGTGACACTGACAGATGAAAGAAGAACAACTCTAATCTCGCTTTTAGCGTTGAGCATTACAGATGATAAAAGATATTCATTGCTCATTTTTAGATCCTTAACGGACACCACAAAAGATAAATGGAGAAATTACTCTCTGGTTTTAGCATTTGAATCTTTGCAATGGGTGTTATATTGGATCCCTGAGTGAATGGTTGATTTTATCAACTCACACAACCTGGTAAGTAAAACTGTTTATTTTAAGCCTATTTCTAACACTAGATAATTTATTCCAGGCAGTGAAAAGAAGAGCTGAGAAGTAACTGGTCAATATACAGAATGGTTACCGGATATCAGTAAACTGGGTCGTCCTAGCATGACATAGAGGAGATTGTGTGAGGAAGATGAAAGAGTTTGGGCCATGGTGGACCCAGATAAAGACGGCCAAAAATAGAAGTGGAGATGTGTTGTTGAAGCCCCATGTTGCACTCGGAACCCAATAATAAACAATAACATTAATAATAAAAATATTATTACTGATGATAATCGTAAACTGGACTTATACACACTCAGACTATTTACTCTTGTGACACAAACCAGAGCACGCGAAAGTCGACTGGACCAAGTCGTAGCACCAAAATACAGTGATTTTATTACAGGAAAATTCCTTTTTTACTGTTGCCGAATGGGGAGGTATGCATTACAAGCCTGAAGCACTCACTGTAATGGAAACCATTAGTCGCAGCAATTAATATGCATAATCTTTAAATACAGCGTAAATTTTGCTGCACTTAGTATTAGCGACTACATGCAGGCTCACATAATATACCATCAAATAAGTAAAATGTGGTTACAAGTACAGCATAGCGAAATGAGAAACGATTAGAAACCTCAACCCACTAACTACAACGCACTAAACAAGCTACAGGGCCACATTTCGGATTGTATCCTTACCTCCCTAAAGCCATCTTTCCTCTCCATTTCGTGGTCTGCCTACTTTATTTGTGTTGCTATGTATAAATTTGGTTCATTCTAGGCATAAATCGACGTTGAGCAAAATCGGTGTTTACTACATGAAAACGGCTAGCCAACATGCAATAACTGCTTGAATAATGAGAAGTCGGATTGAAAAAATGAAGGCGCGACAAGATTAAGAATTGTGTGGAAATGAAAGCTGTGTTTAGCATGTCAGTGTATCGCAGCACTTTGGATCAGGATGAGGGAAGTGGTGAATAAAGGGCTTTCAGTTCCGCTTATAATCAAACAATTACGCAAAAACAAAGGCGATGTGGCTTTTTGGTTTAGGCCTCAAACTACACCAATAAGTAGTGCCCTAACACCAAACCACATGCGATTTGAAGAGCTTACTCTGACCACTGACTACTAGTTGTTATGATGTACACAAACGACAGCAGTCCTGAAACAAAACCCTTTTATGTTCAGTTACATTCAGATGAATGTTCAATTCACTATACTTCAGGATCATCCCCATATCAAAAACCGCATGCACATGAATGCAGACGACATGATGATTGCAAGTAGAATATCTAGGCGCAGTGGTACTGGTGTCCAAATTCTAGTTCGTCACTAATCCTGTTTGAATTTCTTGGCGTATTGCCTTATGACGCCAACCAAAATACATGTACTTAGTGATAGGGAGCATAGAGGGTGATCTAGTACCACCCAACTGTTTAAACCTCGGTGGGCCATAAGGCAGCTAACAATCGACGTATCTGACATCGTTTCATAAGTGTGGGCCCATCCATACATATGTAAACCACCTTGTTTGTCAAACCTCTAGGTATATGTTCCTGGACTTGTTTATTGATCGTTGGATTACGATACAGGAATGACTGGATATAATAGCTATACAATGTACAACACTAACGAGAACTTACTTCGCAAATCATGACATGGTGGTATATCACCTGATAAATACTACTCCCGGGGAGTGTTGAAGTACGCAACAGCAGTGAGGATACTAATAAGAGCCAATATGGTTCATTTTCACGCGAAGACTGCTTAAAACTACCTCTGACATAAAGCAGGCCACGAAATCCCTGTAAACAGCAGACTAAAAAAATTGGTAGCTTTTTGCGACGACTCCTAAGTCCCCGATAACCCATATACATTGACATGATTTTTTTAACCGACTCATTCAGTAAAACTCCAAAAACCGTAAAAACTTTAATTATTACCGAAGTTACAGCAGCTGTGACTAGCACACCCGGTAATCATTGACCTTTAAGCACTTACACAAAAAGAAATGATTCGTTTGGTTTGTTTCTGCGATTGTTTCTTTTTATTCTTCCATTTTCATTATTCCGTCTTCGAATATACATTACTCAAGTCCAAACACATTTGACCTATTTTCGATGGATTTTAAACCCCGCGCCTTCTTTAAATGGCCTGTATTGGATGTAGTCCAACTTCAAGAAAGACGCTGAATATCACGTTCTAGAACAGCTGTTAAAATTTCACTTGGAAATTTTTTTGTCAATAATTTTTAATAAAATTGTGTTATATGTTATCTGGATTGATGGGAATTCCCATTTTCTGGCCAGTTTTATTGGTGTCCGCGTCAAGGAATCCCACTGCGACACTCCCTAGCATATTGGTTGCAACGATCAGTGTTCCAGGCGAACTGTAGCAAAATATCGCCATAATGAGAAAGATAGGATAGTTGAAGGGTAATATCATCTACACAAATAGTCCACTTTATTTAGATGCGCCATTTTTCAGCATGGTATCATTCAATGGAGACTTCACGTCTCAGGATATTAATTCAGCCTATTTTCGTGTGAAGAACAAAAGAATTCTATCAGTACTTGGAAATCACCTGTAAATACTAACAGAACCTTCTGTGGGAATAGAAGTAATCATGTAGATGTGTCTCACCGTATGTGTTTGGACAGAAATTATCGTAAGTTAAGAGGTTATTTCTAGGTGTATTTCATGTACATTTGCACTGTTTGGTGTAGCGTTATATGAATTATGTGGACTCAATGTATAAAAAAATTTCAACTTTATTAATATTGTGCCATTGTCTGCTTAGCTGACTGCTTGGCTAGCAAACGTAGGTGGTTGTCATGATTATGGCAAGTGCAGTGCAGGGGAGAAGGCAATCACTCGTTTAAATTTCCTTACTGTGTCACTTAGTGCATTAATTCAGTGTATAGTATTATTATACACATGGATTGTGTCGATTATGCGAACTGAATCTAGTCAGCTCTATTACTATCAATCTACTGTCTGTTATGCCACTCTCACTGGCACTGTGAACTTAATGTTGCAATGTTTTTGATCACCGATAGTGGTGATGAATTCTTCCTGAATTTTCCATTAACATGAAGTAGTACAGATGCAGAAGACCATTGGTTCAAGAAAAATTTATTTAAAGTTTCTAAAAAATCATGGGCAACCGTGTTTATAGCCACGGAGAAATCAAAAGCATCCGAAAAATAGGAATTTCATTATTTGAACTGAAACAAGCAATTTGTAACCATCCAATTTCTTCACCCCGAATAATAATCAGCTTCTCAGCTTGCTGTAACTTCTAAAAAACCACCGATTGTAGACCAAAATGCGAAACGCTGTTCTTGCTAGTTAAATTCTTACCGAACACTCACCAGATCATCGTATGTTATCCGCTTTTCAAATCGTTTTGAAACAAATAAAATGCTTGTTAACACCGCGTTTACTACAGGCAGTCCTAGTTTGTGCGTTTAGATCTAGTACACTAGGCATTAACAATCATTTGGGGATTTCCTATTGCTTCCTAATTTTGCTTCCAAAAGTACATACAAACACCACACATTCATACTTCACATGATATTGATTCTCTCACAATATATCTGATTTTTTAGCTGACAACAGACACCTTGTCGAAAAGCTTCAAAGCTTTTTAAACTTCAAACCAGGGTCTGAATTCTCCGGGTTTAATTTGTTCTTCGAAAACTTTGCTAATATCAACCCTGATCGTGCTCCCTTCACCAGATCCACTCGTAGATTGTTGCCTGCTGTAAACATGAACGTGAAAGACATTTTTTGCAGATTCCTACATATTAAGTAACCAATTGAGCCAGCGACAATGACGGCAACCAAAATTGAACTGGAAACAATGGCTTCTGCCTCCCAAACATGTTCACGTGCATAATCTCCAAAATTTCTACACAGTACTAATTCATTAATATCTGAAAAACAACTAAAACACTGAAACCATGCATGAATGCAACGTATGAAACAATAACAATGAAACGAATGCACTGACCTGGTGGTAAAAACTTTCGAAACAAACGAAATAACTAATTTTAACAGAAACGGAAACAATAATGCAGTGAAAAGCAACATTTGTGAACAATGTGCATCAAGATAAGTTGTGAATAACTGCTGGATAAACGGAAAAACCTGTGTGTAAACGAACAGCTACGGAACTGCAATCCAACATGGCCGACTAACATGGACGAAAATGACCTTTGAGCGTCTCACTCCACCAATGACCTTGTACGTGATGTTTAATTTCCGCCAGAAAGAGTTCTGATGTATTCAATATTCTTCTGAAGAACCCCTATGTATCAATTTTACCCAAGTTCGCCTCTTAGTAGTGAGTAGACCTCTGCATGGTTCTTCCCACCTGTCTTAGGTTGTTTAGACCGCTAGTGATTCATATGGAACGTTTATATGCGTGATTTGTAGCATGCAGTGTGTTAAGACGGCCCGTTGTGGCCGGAAAGTAAGATACTTATATTTTGATTATTGTTAAATGTGGTAATTGAAATGAAAATGTGGAAAATTGATCATTTAAATAAATGATCGAGAATAAGAAGTAAATCAATGAAGCAGAATAAACAAATAAGCTAGACGACAGAGTGCCAGGGTCAAGGGCAAGCTTAGTTGAAACCCAATGACTAAGTGTACTGTGTGAGAACCATGTGCCCATTCGGACGGGAATTAGTCTGCTGAACACAGATCGTATGTCGTTGCATGACTATCCCGAGTCACTTAAAGGTTTCCACAGGAGGTTCAGTAGTCAGGGCCTCTCGAAAAGATTCCCAGGCGCAGCAGCTCTGTAACGAGAAAAAATTTGTATTTGAGTCTTTGCCATCTGTTGAGCGATACTCTTCTGGTTTCTACGATACTATCCGTAGTGATCCACGGTAGGATATCTTTGTTTGGATGGTTCTGGTCATTTGTAATCCTACTTGAAGTGATTACGCCACCCTGAGCTTATGATAGTTAAATGTGTGAAGGCCTAATTTCCCCAACTTTTCATCACATTTTTGCTTCCGAAAGATTACTGTCTCTTGTTTCATTCTTCTCTGAATCCTTTCCAAAAGATTGGTGTCTTTTTTAAATAATGGGGGTCAGTATGTAACTACAGAAGACAAGGGTCGGGCAGCAGATCGTTTATTTAGGAAAATCAACACATATTTATAGATTTTAATGTACATTATTGTGGATTATTGTTAGTAGAATATACAATCTTTTGTTTGGTTGTTTCTCACAGAAAATTAACCTTGCATCTCTTTGTGCCTGTGTCAGATCATCCGTATGCTAACTGTATCCGCCCACGCAAAGCCTTTGTTCTCATTTTCTCACCACCAATATTGGGGACATAAACATTGACGTCAATTACTACCTGCCAACTTTGGCTAGCAGCCAGCTCTCACCACAAGTAACATTATGCATTTCGAACTGCGGTTATACATAGGTTTTAAACAGTACTACAAAGCTCAGAAATGTGTAAGCGCATGAGCTTTCGCAACCGCAGTCGCTAAATATATCCCTAGATCTCAAACTACTCTCTGACGCTGCACAGAACGAGTAACTGCTACAGTAGACTAAGCTACTTTCTCGGTTGTTGAGGTAAGCAGTTATATCACTTTGTATTTCTTGAGGTTGAAAGGCATTCTAGTAACCCGTGACCAGTCTTCCAAACTCTTCATGGGTTCCTGCAGTCTATTTGGGGATGAAAAACATCTAGTTGCTCTCAAAGTTTTGCGCTGTGAGAACAAAGAAGATAGGGGCAGTCCAGACAACCTGCCTCATACCATAAAGCATGTGAAATAATTTTTCCTCTAACCTTTATGCAGTTGTTGATATTTCGTCTGCACGATAAATGTGGAGTGGTTGTGGCCTTAGGCAGGTCTCTGTGCAACATTAAAATCAAGAAATAATTTTATTACATGGCTAATCATTTAGTCTTATTCTCAAATATCTCCTTTTTTAGTGAAGATGATCTACATATACTTTTCCTCGTCACACTAAAACCTCCCTGGTTAACTTTGTTTTGACACCATAGCAGATGTACTATTACCCCTTTATTTGGTTCAGTGACCTTCATTGTTATTTTGACATTCAATATGTCCTTTTAACTCGGCCTAAATTTATTTTCTCACCTCTTAACTCCTTATTAGTTATATATTCCTATAACAAGTCCATATGTAGTCGAATTTTTCAAAATGTGTTGCGCAAATACATTACACCCATCAGAAAAATTATTTCTTCTTATTGCTTTAAGGAAACTAACTGTACAAAATTTTCAGGAATGTTATGTGAAACCTGCTAATCCACACTTCACTGAACAGTAGTAACATGAAAAATATTGGTTATTTCTTAAGGCTGAAGAGGAAATAATTATCCATATGGTGGCCGAGCAAGTGAAAATCATGGAGTCGGTGGGTAAACCCTAAACTCTCAGAAATGAAATTATAATACCTTCAAACCGGTGAACTTTTAGGTTATGTTCATGAAGAAGAAACATTTTCGGGGCTACTATGAATCGAACTTTGTGTTGTCATGTTACTGAGCAGTAGACATCAACCACTGCTGAGAATGACCATGAATTTCAAGAAATGCATTGCCCTTAAACAAGAAGCTTAGGTTAGGGATTCAACTATCCCAGTTCAGAAAATTGATAGCGCATCGAGGAGGTAATCGAATGTCACTACCAAATAAGTTTCGCTTCCCCCTCACTTTGTCAACCCTCGCATAAATTACGGAGCTGCGTTTAACATATTTCGCTCAAACCGTAAGGTGAGGTGTTGAGATCACTTGTGTTCTGTGAACATATTTCATAATTTTTCGCCTGACACGCCCATGCGAACACTACACTCACATAGACTGGATACTAACATATCTCATATGTGCACAAATTACACCGTCGCAATAATTCTCCATAAATACATCTGGCAAAGAATCGGAAATAAACTGAAACGTCAAGACATTTTACTAGAAAGTAATAATACCCATGAAATAGAATAAAACATGAGAAATAACCAAAACAAAGCAGAAGACGTATGCAGAAATCTGAATATCTCATACCCCTTCAAATAATAACATGTAGAACTTTCTAAACAACTCATTATCTTAACAGAATTCTGCTTACGAAACAAGCCACGATGCGCGAACTAAGGATTGCATCAGTATGAACTTTATAGCAACTTGAGTAACTATTGACACTCAATCTGCGTTTTATATTACAATAAATTTATACTGAATACTCAAATATCCATAGCCATCTTCTTCTCTGAAAGTAGAGTCACTGAAACTAAATCTCATCCGTAGACAACTTTACAGCGATAGAATGTGACTATAAGCCCTCTTTTATTAGGACCTGTGATGATAGAACATACCAAATAAGTCAACCAGCTGGCGGTGTGTAGCTATGGGGCAGTAGTTGTAAAAACACCTTAACTCCCCATGAATATGTAATGTAGGAAACTAGCTTCATATAAAACTATACACAGCTTTCCAGTCATAAATAAAGGTTCATTGATAAAACGCTTTCCAACTGTAGCACAGTAAAGAAATTATTGTACATTCCATGGGTTTCAAGAGGAACGCGGGCTTTGCCAGAACGTCTCCATTCCACTCAGATATCACTTTCAACTGGCTCTACAACCACCTACAAGCTACCATTTCATCTTCACATTATCTCCTTAGTGTCACCCTCGGGTGCCAAATTCGCTGCTTCCGATTCTAGTTTCTCTACAGGACCTACAGTGAGATGTCAATCAACGGTTTCTTTAATATATACCCGACCCCCATCCATTTCCTTTTGTATATTTGCTGAGTGATAGGTTCGTTGCTGGTTTACTTCCTGACGGAGTTATTTATTGTATATCCTTGCCGACCAAAAGTAGATGTTGGAGAAATCCTGCAACTCATTGAGATTGCCAAGTTTCTGAACCACATAGGAGAAATGGCTTGAAACCAGTATTGGGAACCCAGATCCTGTTTATTATGGTGAGTGATGCAGATCACAATAATTCCAGAATACTGAACGCTTGTCAGTCTATCTTTCCCAACCGGACCCTGAAGGAATTTGACCTACTTATTCGTGCCGTCTGTCTACGGCTGAAAGGAAGTCCTGTCTTTGCTGCATTTTGTATTAACTTCTTGGTTTTCGCCTGTATATCTTCGATTTTTATGGGACACGAGGTATTAATCGTCAGTAAAGTCCACATTTCCCAGGACACTTGTCTCAATGCATGGTGGCACTCACAAGGCAGGTTTCGTAGATACATCCGTCGGTACTAGAATTCTCAGATAGCCATACGCATTGTACTCCAATGAAACTGGGCTTCTGTCGCCGTCGAGAAACAAGATACACACAACATTAAACAACCATTTAAATTTTAAATATCTGTTAAAGTGCCCCATTCGAAGTAAAATATGTGCAGGTTGAGGATACCAACTGATACCACCATTAGTAACCTAAGTGAACTACGTTGCTCAGTACAACACCTTACATTTGAATTGAAATGCCATTTTAACGGTATGCGAATACTTTTCTGTTACGGGTGAGGATATACATCATCGCATTTTAAATTTACCTTGCCTCAGGTCTTCTCACCTTTTATTGGCCAGAAAATTGGCGATCAATTGGATTTTTGATTTGCCATAGGTAGGTGCTGTCATGTACAGTTTTGTGTGGTTGTATTAGGCGTGGTTTACAAGCAACTGTGATAAATATAGATGTAACATTTGGCTATTCTAACGTTGTTTCACTGTTTTTATACGGATCCAATGCTCTTTTCGTTGTCCCCTTTCTTGAAACTGGTTAGTCATTATGGTGGTTATCAACGACTACGTCCCTGAGAGTCGTAATTCATTTCTTGAGTTGTGGTTATACGTACAGTATTTTCTACTTCGATATTTCTCACTAACATAGTCTATTATGCTGTGTTTTTCACGAACTAGCTTTTGCAGTAATTTCCCTGGTTAACGAGGCCTTTTTCTATAATTTCATCGCAGGTAATCAGTGCTAGCGGAAGCAGCACATATGTAAGAAGCTGCGAATGCATTGGAAGACTTTCAAAAATCGATGACCTTATAAACTGCTGACAGTGTTGACCTTTTGCACATGCCAGTATGTGGCTGCGTTCACATGCAGAGGAAAAATCGACTAATGAGACATTGTATAGTAGTGAGACAACTTGTGGATCTTTCATCTAGCGTGTATGTCTCTCTCTAATATTTTTCCCTCAGACCACTAACAAAGTATTGTATCCTTGCAGTATGATACGATGGCACAATTATTGGCAGTTAATAATATTATGTATGCGTAATATCCATGATATTTTCTGCACCATTAATGTGATCCACATTTCAAAAGAAGTGAAGACTATGATGGCTGAATTTATTGAATACTCAAGTCATTTATGGTCATGCGTGTTAATTATGTAAATGCTTAATTTATGTAAGTGAATTTAATCTGTATCACTTTAAGGAATGTTGAGTCGTAATGAGGTCTCTCAATTAGTTAAATTCAGTGAAAGCAGATGTAGTTGCATTCGGACAAAGACATCCGAAATACACTGATGAGTGTTTTACGACTTATGACCAGATACATTTGCATAACCAACTGTAGGAAGTGATCCCGCGTACAAAAAAGTGAAGGTAACTTCAATCGTTCACTTATAACCGTGCAGAGATTCTTTTTTCCAGTTTGTAATACCGGATAACTTTGCATGTTGGCCCTACAGTTCTTTGTACTTGAATTGCGGAATAATTTAAATGTGCCACAATGCGGACATTGGACAGTTTCCATCGAATAATGGAAGATACTCCCCAAACTAATGCTTCCATCTTGGACTGTGCTCAGCCTATACATGTTAATAAACTTGTGTGCGCTGCAGCGAAACAAAATTTTCTACCTAATATTCTTGTGTTCCATTTATTATGCATATGGTGGGAGTACGGCATCCTAGACCGGCACTCCCTAGGATATGAGCTCGTTACTATACGAGAGTGTAATTCCGTACGAACATAATCGATTGATATAAGTGGTGAATTATAAGTACTTAAGTCAAGCCTAAACGTCTGCCTGAAATTCCGCGATTACGTATCCAAGCCATAGGCAAATCTGTAGGGACCTATTACACAATAACCCAGCCTCTTTATTTGAAAAATAAGTAGAGAACTTAGTCACTACGGTGAAGTTCGACTTCGTATAGGATTAGGAGTATTCGAAAGTAGTGCATTATTATTATTCCACTTAAGGCGTGATGTCAATCCATATTGTTATACTGCAAGACGAAGTCTACATGAGACGAATAATTGAGTAGATGGAGCTGTGGCTATCGCAATAATGTTTAACTTACACCGAATTACGCCACCAATTACCCTCTCACGTATCATTGATAAGCCAGGCCTCCATCTCTCCATGATGACACATTTAGTTTCACTCAGCTGGAACAAGAAACGTCTGGTAAGCAGGATGTTAAATATATTTAATGAAAAATGATAACACGCGAATGTCTTTACACAACTGTTTGTCATAATTATTTTGGCGATGTCGAATTGCTGTGACCAGGCTAACTGACGTTACTTGACATCTGTGAATAAGTGAATAAAGTGTGTTTTTACATAGGTGAAGTTAGAAAAAAGTAATATAAAAGTTAAAAGCTTTGTTTTTGCCTACCGTTGCCGGAAAAGGCCCATTCTCTTCTCTCATTCCTTGGTCATGACAGCATTTTTCTGTGGTTTTCACTGTCACACACATTGTTCATCTTGTAAAGTATAGCACTATGCAAATAATAATAATTTAATGTCGCATAAACAGGTGTTAACAATGAATGCATGCCATTTCTACAGCCATAACAAGTTATGGTATAAATTTCAATCGTGAAGTATCATAAATGAATACTTTTTCAAAAGTTTAAATGGCTCGATTGTTGTACAAGCAATCAGAACACGTTATCATAAATGTTACATTGTAAACCCTTCACACTGAACACCGTATATTTTGGTAAGTGCTATGCCATCACGTGATTTAAGGAGTATTTCCCTTGACGCAGTTTCTTATCAACAATTTGCAGTATCCTAGTGATTTTATAGGAAGCTTGATTTCCTCTTCATTTTCATCTACTGTGCGTTCACGCACAATAGCATGCAGTGACTACATATACTCAAGCATTGTAACCTGAACATCACAAAATCCCTTTAGTTAACCTGTTGAACAATAAATGGTTCAAAAAATGAGTCGTAAATGCAGCTTCCGTATTATTCATAGCCACAGATATTTCATGAATGGACTCAGAACATCTTAGCTATCTGAAAATGAGTGATTATTAGGACTGATATAACTAACGTAACAGGCGTACTAGTGGTAGAATGCAGCTGCTAGCTACTACTCAACAGAGAGATACACCAACTACAAACAACGTTACATTTCAGAAGTACCATCCACAATATTATTCTTTCCCCAGTGCACACTGATATCAAGAAAAGCTGATGCCATTTAATGCATTGAGCAGTCAGCATCTTCCGAAATTCTATGTGACATTGTAAATTCAACTAGTAACACATTTTTGACTGAGCAGTTTTTGGGACTACATCAAAATGGACATAAACAACAGGAAATTCAGCCACTCGTCTCATCCATCGTATGATTTCTTCGATATGTTATAGAAAATTTCACTCATTAGGGATGAAATTTAAAATGTTTAACCTCCTAAAAAATCCTACATGTGTCTATGGGCTTATTTTCTTTCAATAACCTGATTCTGATAGAATAACTGGTATGACAATAACCACTGGTTGTGGTCAATTTACAACCTGAAAAAATCTAAAACAACCCGAAAATAACAGAGCTTGAAGGCTCTCAGACGAAAATAATAGGCATTTCTATGTATAACTTTGTTAAGTGCATGCCTTTCTACGCATTAATTCCTCTGGGATATCAAGATACTATTGCGCATTAATACGACCAAATAAAAGAAATTACAAGAAAGCCTATAATTGCTTGATTAGAAACCATTATCACAAATATAAACGCTAATAACGGTCCCATTCAACATTTTATTCCAAAACGGAATTGGGTACCAGTCGATTTCTTTCACTCCAACCGTCTCACAACCCTCAATTCATGTGTATACCACAATGTAGCTTCAAACTCTAACAGTGACAAACTCCTGAGATATAGCCTTATTAATGCGCCAAAAAAATCAAACTGTTTAAGTAACGAACCTGAGGGCCACACACTTATGACACGGTTTCTCTGTTGAATAGGAAGATATTGATCTGCATCGAATAAGGGCAATTTCAACGACTACCTGGCTAGAGTTTCTCTTACACACCAGTAATTTGGAAAATATCTGTTGAACAGAATCACTTCGGTTCAGTTCCAGTATCACTTTAACTGTTTTTGGAATAAAGTAGATTATTATTATCTGTTGTTGCATCATTGATTTTATTATCTTGCACATAGGTCATGCATATGCCCTGATTTCAACAGCTTCATCAGCGTGTCCCGTCACTTTTGCGTTAATTGTATTCTGTTCATTTTCCACTTTTACCGTTGATTCTGATTCCATAGGTTCGTAGTGCATTTTGTCTGTTCCTTTCTCCAGCATATCACTTCTGAAGTAAAATTATTCTGTATGCAGAACTCCTGTGTGAGCCCGATATTTTCTTTTGTCTTTTATGTCTATCTTCCCACTCCGTTTGAAATCACTTGTGTGTACACCTGTACCTTCATTAAAATTGTCACTAAAGGCTGCTAGAAGAATGAGAGAACTTTTCTTGATCTCAGGTCCTGCAACAGTGAATTTTGATGATAATTTCTATTCTATCTAAATGATAAAACGATTTACATCAATTCGTATGACACTTTTAAAAGTATGTTTGTATGTAATTGCGATTCTTAGCTGTTATATAGTTTTTAATTTCTGTGAAATAATACAGAATATAGGTTTTAATAAAAAGATACGTGGATTATTACTCCCAAACAAAGGTATCGCAAAGGATCCATTTAGAAGACTAAGACATGTTCCTTCAAGAAAATTTAATGACACTGGAGATAAAACACCTGCTTCTAATGGCCAGTCAATCACAAATTTAACAAGAAAACCTGTGTTCTTAATCGCTGATACATACCAACAAAATTCAATAACAAGCACTTTCATCCTCTAGCAGTAGTTAATGCCATAAGCACACCGAAATCTGGTGGGTAGTGTTGAAGCGCCGTTATCGCTATGATGCCAGTTTCTGTTGCGGCGACAGGAAATCTAGTGAACCTATCAATGAGTCTAACCACGTGTTTAAACCCATCAGATTTGGAAACCTTTCGCATTAAATCTACATTAGCGCCAGCATCTACAGGGAAGCGAGCATCCAGCAGGTGCAATTTTTCAGTAAAAGTGTACACTCTATCGCCCGCTTCTGCCTGTCACGTTTTACGTTTGTCCAAGTATTTCTCCAAGAGATAGTTTAACTGAAACTTTTGTTTCAGGTCGTGACTATGAGTAAAAGCTATTGAATATAGTTTTCTTTATAACTTTAGGAAGGTGGATCTCTACTCGCAGTATATCAAATTGCCTTCTACAGGATATGGTAATTGTATGTGTTTCTATCTGGAGTTATTTCTAGTGAGGACATTCTTCAACCATCCATCGTTCTGTTACATGATTTCATCATGGGCTGACATTGGTTAGGGAACCATTGGAAAACCTGGGAGTACTGGACAGCTGTTTCGTCCTAGTTTGGGGCTCTTCATCAGTACGCACCCACCGGGGTTCGAACCCAGGACCTTCTGGTTACAAGGCGAACTCGTACACCATCCATTGTTCTGTTGATCCTCGATCAGTGCATTGAATTCACGCGTATTTTGAACAGTTTATGAGACACAGTTCTCCAAACCCACCATACCTCATATCATCGATGATATCTGACGGTTAAAGAAGGCGGCATATCTCACAAAGTAGGTATTTCTATGTTTTCACATTGGTCACTTCAGTAGAAGGTTAGTGATCTGCGCACGTGGTAGACGGTCTGCTTCTTAAATGTTGTGATTGTGTTTAACGGCTATGTAGATTGTTGTCATTTCTCTAACAGAAGTAAAATACCAGGTTTCTGTGGAATTTAGCCGCTCAGAATACATTGCGACCAGTTCCCAGCCACTGCCAGATAGGAGTTCCTTCATTCTTTTTGGGTCCCTCCACCATAAGAATAAGATGTGCAGTGGTATCGGAATATTTTAGGGTGGCAAACTGCACTGGTGCGTCCTAATGTCATACAGCTGCATGAACTACTTCTTTTGACAATTCATAGTTCCGTTTTTCCCCTTATTGCATATGTTAGGGGCTGAATACACCATGCGCAATCAGGTATAAAAAGGCGATAGAAGTGCGTCAACCCTAAAAGACTTCGGAGCCGAGTAAGTGAAGATGACAGTGGACATTGTGTGATGGTGTCCACTCCTTTGTGCAATAACTCAGTCTCAGAGATGTTGGTGACGGGCACCAAGAACTGCAAACTTAATCTCATAGCATCTGAATTTGTACTGTACTGTAAGTTAGATAACTTCATGTTTCATCTTGAACTGTTGTATATTTCTTGTTTGAATGAACGTCTTGTTGATGGCGAGCCATTTTTGTATTCAGCAACAATGCTCTTTGTATCTGAATTCCGAACAAACTGAAAATTGAGGGTTTAAAATATAATCACTTGATGCGTTCTATTAAACAGAACAAATTCTACGGTGTCTTCAGCATTTGTTTTTAATACACCCTTATTTTTTAAAGATCTGGCTTTCTAATTCGGACTTTTGGTTAAAGTCTGCGAGCTCTCATCTTCTTTGAATGTTATCCGTGCAGTTGGTGTAACAGCCACTGCACAGTCAAAAGTGGCCACCTTAATAAAACTGTAAATTTCATAATAATAAGCAAGAGTGCAGCGAGTATAAGATACGTGATCGCATTATTGAGGTCATCTCCTCATCAAAATGTAAATCACCCGAATCCAAGCAAAAGAACTTTGGATCAGCATGCTACCCAATGCTGACTGACGGCAGGATGTAATTCAAGTTTTGTGGAGAGGTCTAGGTATGCGGATGCAAACATCGTGTTTGAGGACACGTGGTGGTCTACGGTACTGGCTAGTTGTGGCTCTTTTTGTCACGATATGGCATTATTTCTCACCTGAGTGAGCTAAAATATATAAAACGGTAGCGTCGTAACGTGGAGCATTCTGGCGTTGACCTTTGATGGAATTCTTGAGGACCAATTGTTTAGACTGCTCTCACCGATTCGAGTTCGTTTTTATTTAGCTTCAACTAGAAATGACGCTCATAGTTGCTATGTGGCTATCAATCCTGCTAGATTTGAGCTCTAATCACACTACCTGCTGACTCTATGGTTAGGGCCACCTAACTTTGCGGCCAAGCTGCCCTCAACATCGTTCCAGTTAGTGAAGGAAGAACATAACACTTATGGCTGATGAAAGATGATTTTGTCGATGATGATTTGGAGAAAGTGTACAAATACATAATCACACCACAATGAAACTGTCAAGATCTTGTCTCTTGGAAGTTATATTCAGCACCAGGTGTTTAATTCTGCACGGAATAACGAAATGGTCTTTGACGGTGAAACGGCTAAAGTTCAATTAAGTTGATGAACCTCTTCGATCCTCCAAAAAGCCATATGCGTACGCTCCGGAAGTGTCCAACACTTGGACCAGGAAGCTATCTGGTGCGTCCTGGTGTCCACAGACTTTCTAGATGATGTCAGTTTATTGTTTAAATCCGAAATCACTTGCTATCTGATGCAGTAATGCAGGCATGACTAAATATGGTATAACCGTAAAATTTGTGAAGTTATAAGGGTTTTAGTCGCAATTATGTTTAAAATGCATTATCGTCTGAAGAAATTGTCGGAATTATTAGATGCAATTACACAAATAAAAATTAGATACCCCTGTGACCAGGTCATGCTGACCTAACTGCAGTAAGATAATCACTACAGTAATGCAGAGGAAACATCTAATTTTCCTGTTGTGCACGGAAAATTCACCACACACACCGTCTGCAGGGTAAATAATTTGAGGCTACACAAGCTCTGGAGCTGGGTTAGAGGGAAGCATCACTCACAGGGTGAACAACCACCTTGCCTCTCGAGTGATTGACAAATACTCTGGAAACAAATGAATAGCTTCAACATGTGAAACAATTCACAAAGTATCTTAAAATCTAAGGATTAATTCTTCATTTATTAAATTACTTTCATAACCCTGAAAAAGTAATTGCATGAGAGCTCTAACTAATGGGGTCACTCAAAGCCCTAGAGACTGCTATTATAATTTACTTCTACGGTTAACAAGTAGCCTAAACTCAGTTTGTTAAAACATCCACTTGCGAAATGCACGCCATTGATATCAAGGGCGGTTGTTGAGGTCTTCGGATGGGTGTGTGCTTCCTGCAGCATAACGCGACTTCCTGAAAGGGAGTCTGTGCTTTGATTGCTTGCTCAACTCCTCTGTCACCCACAAATGCTGTGGTAGTATTTTCATCAATATTCCGTTTTCTGATTTAAAGCAGAATTCTCCGGAATCTTCTCCTAAAGGTTAATTACTTCCACTGAAACACTACTGCTTTTGAGACAATCTCTTCTCCTTGTGCGACTCGTTCCCCTAGGTCCTCTCACAAGTAGTAAAACTGTAACGTAATTTAATGTAATCACCTAGTCATATACACTCTTATATAATTCAGGTTAATGCACCAAAACTGCTGTCTCTCCTCTTATATGTGGATGGTGTCTAAAGAATGATCAAATATGGCTCAGCGTGTCATTGCTGATGACGAGAAGATTGTTTGCAACTTTCCACATATGGCACTGCAGATGGGACATAACCTAGTTTAGGGTAACCTCAGTAGTTTATGCAGCTGGAGGAAAGCGTAGCAACTACTTTTTAACGACAGTGAGTGTGGCGTCCCGCACTTTAATGACTGACATTCTAACTGTAGCCTACATCTGGGTAACCCCTCCACAGACACTTGTTCCCATAAAGCAGCCGGCGTTAAACGCTCACGACATGTTGTCCATGAGTGCAGATGACGTACGTGGTTTCTGCACCGCTGTTCACTTATACAGAGGAAATACAGGGTCTTGCGTCTAGCATCCATCGATTTTATGATTAATTTACATGTAGACTAGGAAAATCGAGCCTGACTACTGCCTGTAAGCTTCGGTATATTTTGTTATCTTTATGATGTCTGTCAACTAGTACCCTACAAGTGGAGTACATTGAGAGTGAAATTTGTTATCGTTATGTTTGATATACACTAACACTGTCCTTCAAGGACCTACTCACCTCTCGAAAATTAGTTTAGCATTCATTCTTCATTCACCCGGCTCTGATTGAAAAACCTCTAGTGCGAACTGAATCCTTCCGCAAAATACTTTTATTTGGCTTTCAAAACCTCTTAACTGTGAGTCCGTATACACCAAGCTAGCGAATCATGTAGGCAGCCTAGTCGTATAAGACATGTAGCTCAGTCAGTCCAAAGACAGGATTATGAATGAGCTAGTTTCTGAACATATTCGTCATAGTATATTTAACAGCAAGGAAAAAGTCTAAGGCGAGTACTGCTGTTAAGATTTATCGACATACAAACATCAAATAGCAGGGAGACATACTTGATGTCAGAGAGGGCAAATGATACAGCAATGTGGAGGTACATGAGAAACGTGAAAGAAACACTATATGAGAGCAGGAAGTACCATATCACGAAGGAATATATATAGAGAGATACCGAATTGCAAATAAACATTCCTTTTCTAAGTCTTTCGTCTTCTACCATTTCAGTTGGTGTCGCTGCCTCCAGAATATGAAGATCCCGTTGCCGGCAGCTTTCGAGGAATCGGACATTCAGCGCTTCTTGCAGGACTTGGAAGATGTCGCTGAGTTGGTGGGCGTCAGGAATCCGGTGAAGAAGGCGGTCGTGCTGGGAACGCTGCTGCCAGGTCCAGCAAAGTTGGCGTACGAAAGTATGAAGAGGTCAGGTGGGACGGAGACTCGGAAGCTGTTGTTTAGGCGATCGGTGACGGTGTTCAACAGCCCGACGGACAGGTAGCTGGCGATGCAGCAGTTCCATGCCACTAAGCTTGGACCGGATGAACAGCCGCTGGTGTTGGTGAAGTTGACTAATCTACTACCTCCTAACCTCCCCACGTTGGATGAAGATTCGGAGTCACGGCTACTGGCATCCCAATCCATCAAGAGTGTCACATACTACATTTTTCAGCAACCGATACTGGCCAACTCTGCACAATCCAACCCATGGACATTGGTGAGCTGGCGAATGTGGCCAGGCAGCTGCTGAGCACAATGATAGCAACAGTAGAGCCACTAGAATTAAACCAACTGAAACGGAATGTGGAAGATTTTCGGATTGAAGTAGCGGCACTAAAACCGAATGCCAGGAAAGACCAATGTTTTGAATGTGACAATGGAGAACAGTGGAGGAAACAATCCCCAGAAAGAAGGGGAAAACACATTTCAGATAAAATAATGTGCGTTCTTGCCCTTCTATCAGGCTAGAAGTAGTGCGCTGTCGAGAGGGAAGCAGTGTATTCATAGTTGAGACGGAACGGACTAGAACTAAGATTGACCGATAGATAGGGGGACAGCAGTCTCACAAATAGAGAGAATTCCTTGTAAAAGCCTCAAACCGTGTTTATTGACAGTTCAAACGGTAGATAGACATGTGCTAATCATCGCCGGAACGTTAAACTGTACTGTTTTTATTGGTGATCACGAAGTTACGTTCCCGTTCGTTGTTGTGCCCGAGTTGCGGCCAACAGTACTTGGCACTGATTTTCTACGAGAGGTGGGTGCGATAATTAACACGAAGTAGAGATCAGTGACTACGAAGAATGGAACAATCAGAATGTATAAGCCAAGCGAGATAGCAAGCGTTGCAGCGTCGAAAGCACAGAATATGACTGTGTTAGTTAAAAAATATTACCATCTCTTCCTTGTACATGCAGACTCCTACGGTTATTACGATAAAATGAGTCATGAAATTCCACCGAGCGGTCGAAAAATGGCACCATTCAAAACACAAGGAGTCTTTTGTGATTTGTGAGGCGAAGAACGAGCGACTAGTGGAGATGTTACAGGATGATATTATTGAAGAAGCTGACACTCCGCATAACTGCCCAGTTCTTCTAGTGAAGTAAGCAAACACGAAGTACAGATTCCGCGTCAATTTCTGACGGCTAAACAGTATGACAGAGCTGAGACTGTGTGCTATGCCAATTGCAGTAGAGACCTTGGATTGTCTACAAAACGTGAAGTTGTTTACGGTGCTCTACCTTCGGTCAGCACATTGGCAGATGCCAATTAAACAGAGTGACAGAGATAAGACGGCGTTCGTCGTGGGACATAAGCAATATCAGATAAAACGCATGCCATTTTGGCTAGCAGTTGCACCGTTTACATTCATACGACTGATGACGCTCTTACTTGGAAACTTGAAGGATGTAGAAGTGTGCAGCAATGACTTCGTCATCTACATTCAAAATGAAAGCGATCATGTGGACCATGTCGAAGCCGTGCTAAAACGCAACGAAGGGTTTGGACTGCTCATCAACAAAACCAAATCTCAGATAGCCAAACGCAATTGAGTCATAAAGTAGACAACGGTGAGATAAAACCGCTTCCAGAGAAAATCTTGTCGATGAGGAACATTACAACCCGAGTTCCAAGAAGAAGCTAAAGCAGTTCCTGGAGAGAGCAGCGTTTTGCAGCCGATTCGTGAAATACTTCTATGAGATAGCAGCCCCCTTTACAGTCGAAGTTCGTTCCCAGAATATATTTGACAGTATCAAATGGCTTTTGGACAACCAGCACATGACATCGAAACTGCCTATACCTGGAAAAAAGTTCAAAGTTTGTACAGATGTGATTGACTAGGGCATTGGCACAGTAATTGGACAGGGTGTAGGAGATGTTGAATATGCCAGTCATGTTTTAACGCAAACAGAACAGAAGTACTGAACGATAGAAAAGGAATGTTTAGCAATAGTAAGGATGGTTGACAAATGGAGACCGTATTTACTCGGCCAACGGTTCAACATCGAAACTGGTCACAAGTCGATGCAGTTTCTGAGGACAGCGAGAGACCCATGTGGGAAATTGTCACGGTGGATGTTGCGTCTGCAGGAGTGTGACTTCACGATCTCACACATCCCTAGAAAAATCTTTGGCAGACGTTTTATCTAGACTGAAAGATGAAGCAGAGTTACCAGAGATTGTTTACGGAGTGCCAGCATTGTCACAAGACCCATTAAGACTTGCCCACAGTGAGAAATCAGACGCTACCCTGAATACAGGCATACGGGTGATCACTAGAGGAACAGAAGTGAATTAACCTACAGCGAGTAAGGAGCTGACTACGCTACTCAGACAGAAAGATCGGTTATTTTTGAACGCCTACGGAACTCTGACTTCGCCAGAAAACGATGTATGTTGGTTGGCGTAATTGCCTTAGGCTCTACGCCATGAGATAATAAAAGAATGTCACCAGCTAGCACACACAGGAGTAGATGAAACAGCTGACCTCTTAGGACAACCCATGTACTGGCCAGGTATGAGAGAAGATTTGGCAAAATACGTACTGGGATGTCCGCTTCCCGTTTGCAACAGGTGAGTATGAAGAAGGTCAGAATAACACCAAATCATCCGCAAACGAGTGGCCTGACAGAACGGAATAATCGTTCGCCGAAGGAGTGGATGGCTTCTAAGGGAGGTAACTGAGTGACATAGCTTCCATTGATTCTACTAGCACATCGTGCGTCCACCCAGGAAACAAACAAAGAAGTCACCCATTTAGTTGATTCATGGAGAGGAAAACCGACTACCAAGACACAACACAACTTGGCCCCCCATCAGGAGTGGAATATGATTAGGCTGCGAATAGAATTTAAAGAAGCCGTCAGGAATAAGAAGGGTTAACAGAAGAAAGACGCCATGAAATCAGAACAGGGAGGGAAGATGCGATGTAGAGCCTTTGGGGTCGGAGATCAAGTTAAGCGTAGGGAAAGAATGGACGTCGTTAGATGTGTGCCAGGTTCTCAGAAACTCTTTCCGAAGTAGTAAGGGTTACATACTCTAATCGAGAGACGTAGGCCCGTTTATACCATCAAAAGAGGAAATAAGGGGAGACGTGTTAACATCAGCCAACTACAGAAATGGATCCAGTAGGATAGGGAGCCGGGACCTAGATACAACAGAGAGAGGCAGAACCAAGGAAGTCTGAACGGCTTAGCTCGAAAATGCTTCATGGGAGACGAGCGTGGCGAGTGATACTGATAAGATTTATCAGAAGCATGTAAATAGGCCTTCATCAGCATATGAACATCAAACAGCTGCGTCGGTGGCACAACGGTTAGGACTCTCGCCGACCATGTACATGGTCCGGAGTTCGATCCCCTGCCGACGGACACCTGATATCAATGGTCGGCCTGCAAAATTCGGGTTACAGATATCACATCCTGAAAATTTCATACTTGTACCAAAAAGACGGTGTGGAATCAAGATATAATCAAAAATTTATATTTGATGTCAGAGAGGGTAAATGATACAGCGTTGTGGAGATGCATGAAAGACGTGAAAGAAACACGGTAAGGAGGCAAGAAGTAACACAACACGAAGATCTGTGCAAATGGTCCGTTGAAGACAAGGTGTTTATATTATGGCTATATTGAGAAACCTAACTGCAATTAAATAGTCCTAGACCAACCCATTTGTCCCCTACCGTTAGAAGTAGTGGCTGTGGTCACAAATGTGAGTCGCTCCGGCCTGTAAAATAGCGGCATGCATTTTTTACAGCTCGAGAATTAAACATGAATTTAGATCCTCAGCATAAAAAATTAGCGTAAAAAACAGTATTGCCTCCACAGATCTAAATTATAAAAAAATACTTTTTCTCCTAACATCTAGAAGCCTGCTCAGCCTTCTGTCAAGATTTTACCCCCATGGTTTCTGCACAAATTCGCCAAGCATCTTGCAGGTCAGCATATCCTACTGGTTCTAATCTTTCAAGCCACTTCTCCGAAATGTCACTTATACACCTCACAATAATCCTTTTATCTAATTACTATAATACTCCGTTTCACATTAACTCCCTAGACCTTTATTAAAGCCACAACTTATTCTTTTCATTCACATTCTTCTCTCGCTTAAAGTCTGGTTTCTCTGATGCAAAATCATAACAACAACACCCATATTTGAGAATAACTATATTTCCATCTAAAATTTTATAGTTTTCCATGATAAGACCAGTATGGTTAGCATTATACATTGCAGTGTATGCTATCATTCCAAGTACTCTATAGCTCCTCGCATTTATCCCGTAAATGTACTTTCAGCAATGTATTATACACAACTGCATTTTATACCATTTTACAGCTTCCCTTCGCTTACTGAAATAGCTATTAGCCACGTGGTGCCATAGTGCATACCCAGGTACATGTTGTTTATCGGCTGGCTACCACTATCAGTGGGAAATGGAAAAAAGTTCGGGTAGGCGCTAAGACTCGATCGTGACCTTAGTGAATGGTTAACAACATAACATTTATACGAACCTGTTCTGATTACTTGTACTATAATCCAACAATTTAAACTTTTGAAAAAGTGATATTTCACGCTGATTCACCATTGCAATTTATAAAATAACTGGGCGTGCCTGTAAAAATCGCAGGCCTTTCATGTAAACATACCCATTTATACAAAATACATATGGCATAGGTGAAGTCATTCGACTTCACTTATTGAGAAGATTCATTCTCATGCCAATTCCTTATTTGGAAACATTTATTTCCCGATACGAATTTAAAACAAGCAATAAAGGTTAATAAAGCAGGATTTAATGAATTCATCAAATTTCGGTAGAACTCGTCAGCTGAATACTCTACATACACGGATATATACTTTTGAAGTTACATTGGGAGATATAGGACTGAATACTTTACATACACGGATATATATAGTTTTGAAATTACATTGGGAGATATAGGACTGATAAGTAAATAAACTACATTGAATTAGTCATGCAGAAAGACAGGTGCGAATGTTTTTCCAGGTCATGTCA
>OX235279.1:57617303-57793024 GCA_944472155.2 Trichobilharzia szidati | reverse complement strand
AACATCACAGTGTACCTATAGGTAACCTGCTGGGTAATAAATGGTTTGAAAAAACGAGTCGTAAGTGCAGCTTCCGTATCCTTCACAGACACAAACAATTCATGAGGGAGCTCAGAATATCTTGGTGATCTGAAAATGAATGATTACTAGGACTGGTATAACTTACGTAACAGGTGTACTAGTGGTAGGATGCAGCTGCTATTCGACAGAAAGGCGATAATAACTACAAACACTGTTACATTTCAGAAGAACCATCCATAATATTATCCTTGTCCCAGTGCACACTGATATCAAGATGCTATTTAATGCACTGAGCAGTTGCGGTCTTCGGAAATTCCATGTGACAATGTAAATTCAACTGGCAACTCATCTTCGGCTGAGCGATCTTGACCATGAACTTCATCAAAATGGACATAATCACCATGAAATCCAGTCGCTTGTATGATTTCTTCGATGTGTTATGGAAGATTTCAGTCATCATGGATGAAAATAAAAGTGTTCAACCTCCTCAGAACATACATCTAACTTATGAATATGGGCTTATTCACTCTTAATTACCTGATTCTCACAGATTAACCTCTATGACAATAACCATTGCCTGTAGTAATTCTACAACCCCAAGATCTAAAACGGCTCACAAATAACAAAGCTGTAAGGCTCTCAAACGAAAATAATAATCATTTCTATGCATCATTTCTTTGAATGCAAGTCCTTCTTCGTAATAATTCGTCTGGGATATCAAGACACTTTACGCATTAACATGAACACAATGCATAAAAATATCGCTCCTTTTCGGTTAAAGAAGCCTGAAACTAAATAATTAGACCCCATTTTCACAAAAATAAACGCTTACAACCCTCTATAGGCATGAACACGATAACCCATACAATGCGCGAAAATACATCGCGGTAGCCTCTATCCTCACCCCAACAAGAAACGAAACGAAGTTTATGCTGGCGCTCAACTTCGATGGTGACCTTAGTGAAGGGTTTACAATTTAAAATTTATGATAACCTGTTCTGATTACTTGTACAATAATCAAACGATTTAAACTTTTGAAAAAGTAATAATTCATGATGCTTCACTATTGCAATTTATGATAAAACATATTTTGCCTGTAAAAATGTCATGCATTTTTGTAAACCCACCCGTTTATATGAAATATAAATTTTTATTGCTATCCTCACGCTTATCTCAGATAACAAGATGATGCTACCCATCCGATTTCTCACGCTTGTGGTACACGTTTTTCCCAAGAATATAAATTTCGTTTCATTACGTCCCGAAAAATAAGTTAAAATGTTTTTATGACCGTACATGTTTACATCCAGAAAAATTTATGTTTAACGAAGTTCCATTATCGCATTATTTTTCTGTATTTTAGATGTAAACCACTATTTTTGGTACGTTTTCTTCGACATTGTCCTCAGGATTCTTGTTTTCCTTCCGAGTTGCGATGGGCACTGGACAAGAAACAAATGAAGTGCGAGATCCGACGTACGATCATAAAGGAAGTGATGTACATGCACCCAATTAGCATAGGAAGATGAACAGTTGGACATCCATCAAGCCGATTGGAAGAGGTTAACTGGTGGCAACACCATTGGGTTTTTACTTCCGGCTGTTTACGTCTTAAGGTCCTCACAGCCCCACTAGGGTGACTGAGCTGTAGCGGTAGGTAATTCCTCAGAATTATTAGCAACAGCATTCATCAATGAACACTGGATGCTAACCCTCACTGTTTAGCCGAAGGCTTACGCGGGAACATCCACGCCATTTGGAACGCCGTCGTGTTACGTTCGTGCACGATTCCTAGCTAGTTTAGCAATCATCCTCGCACTCCGATTTGGTCCCGAAATCTACTTCGAGATTTGGACGATCAATTCTAGCGTTTTGGTTTGCCCTTGGCGTACGCGGGACGAACACTATAGAAGTTGTGGGTATTAGATCTTGCGTTAGTAAAAATCGTACTATCTGTGAGCACCAACACCCTCAGCCTCTAAAGTGGTGAGCCCTATCGTGAACTTCATCTCTGGTAAACACGCAAACAAATAATAATATTATAATAATTTATATTTCGTATAAAAGGGGAGGTTTACAAGAAATGCAAGCCATTTTTACGGGCACGATCAGTAATGAGTCCTTTCGGCAGGACTTAACCGGTATGTCGGTTGGAATTTTGCTTCGTAAATTTTCTTGTAAGTAAGTTTTGATAAAATTGCTTTATATGTTTTCTGGATTGCTAGAAATCCTCATTTTCTGACAAATCGTGTTGGTGTCCGCGTCATGTGATCTGACTGTGACACACTCTTGGCATATTTATTGCAACGATTAGAGTTTCAAGCGGACTGTGTCAAAATATCCCTTTGATGAACGAGATGGGATAGTTGGAGGGTAATGTCATCTACACAAATAGTCTACTTTATGTACAAGCCGCTTATTTCGGCATAGTATCATTCGATGAGGACCTCCCTAATCGGACAAAAAGGAGAGAACATGGTGTTAGAAATGAGGATGAAAGTTGGACATTCCATAGAGAAAAAAGGGGAAATAAATGGGAAGTTGCATTGAACTTCCCCTTTTCCCAGACTCTGCAGAATCTCCCCTTTTATGTCACATAATTTCCCCTATTCCCTTTACTTCAACCAACTGGCAACCATCTTTTTTATGGAATTAACCTTTCGACTGCTGCTTCCTAATTGCGGCGCATGTTCCCGTTAACAGAAACGTGGTTGCTGATAAAACACAGGCGATCGCCATTAGAATAAAAGTTCGCAGTTGTTTAGCAGGAAAAGGAAAAATTTAACAACCATTCTGCAAATTAACTATTTAGGATTAATGAACACTTAGAATTACAAATAATACACACAAATAAAATAATTGTCTTTTAACATGAAGTGTGAATACTACATTACACCTACCCGCCATCATCAAGTAGATCCATTGAAGTATCTTGAAAAGGAAGCAAATTATCAGTGAGCAGGACAGTAATCAACGGTCACACTTATACTGAGGTGTGATATAATAATAATGATATAATAAACGGGGTAATCCAGCTGTAAAAGGTTACTTAATTATTGAGTAGAAATCAAATTACTTGTTTATAAATAAATGGTCACACTTGAGGTCTGTTTTTAGACGTGGAAATTTCTCCTACCCATATAATAATAATTGAGTGATCATAGAAAAACCATTAACTGTTTAACCAACTGTCTACATAAACACATTATTCATTTAAATTAACGGCACTAATTATCATAACGTTTAAATTTACACGCTACTGACAGTAGCATTGCGGATTTGCACAGCATTCATTTAATTAAATTGTCACTTACGTCAGAGCTCCTCTGGTCACTCTCCTTATTGTCTACAGCAACCTGCAAAAATTAAATCAGAATTTCGTTGAGTGACATACAGTGAAACTGTTTGTAGTATAGTAACTTTGATTAACCTAAAAATGTTTACTTACCCCTTGCTGGCTTCCCCTTTTCTCTACACGATCACGCATGTCGTGAAAGCAGGCCTTAGTGCTGGCTTTCAAAGTCTTCCTTAACTCGTCCTCGACCACGAACGAACTTGCTAATAATAACGGCTGAAAGACATATTGAAATAAAGCGAGCTTACACGTTGTGACTTTATAGAAGCTGCATTTTGTGAGGGCTAACTTCTTTGGTGTATTTATAGAAATTACGTAGAAGGAAGTAGTAACACTCAGTAGTAGGAGTGTCAGTAGAAGCAACCTGACAACGTGTGTAGTTTTGGCCATAAACTAATGAAGACAGACACGCAAGCATTAATACACATACGTTAAGAATAGGGGCCAATAACATTAGTTTGCAGTCACAATGAGAAATTGACACGCGACTTTTTATTGTCACTTTGACTAAGATACTATAAGGGGTTAGCGTACTTGCTAATAATGTCAAAAATACCACTAAAAATTGTCCGAGAGATTTGATAAACTGGACTGTGTGACTCATCGTTTAACAAATAAAGTGTTATATGTGGGTTTGTGCTTACTGATCAATCACTGGAGTTTTGAAAACATAAGTGGTCAGTGTTAATAGCAAAGTAACAAAATATTTTGTTTAGTTGAATTACAGTCATCCACCGTGCGCGCACGTTTAAACTGTACACAATACAGGTAATTGGTCGCTGCGTTTCACTTTTAATTTCCTCCTAGCCCAACTATAAATACCCTTTATTAAGTATGAAAATATTACGTCAATGTATTTTATTATTTATTATTTTGGTTACAGCTTGATGCCACACCGTATTTTCAGTACAAGTATAACATTTTCAGCATGGATATCGGTAGCCCAAATTTTACAGGCCAACCATAGATATCGGGTGTGCGCCGGCAGGGGATCGAACCTCGGACCATGTGCATGGTCGGCGAGAGTCCTAACCACTGTGCCACCAACGTTTGAACTGCCATAGCAGTACATTTTACAGAAGGTATAAACGTATCTATGAGCGGTTACGTCGACGTTACCGGAGGCTGGCACACTTGCTGTCTTTCCTGTGGACGTCCAGCCTTCTTCGGTGAACACTGACACCACGACCATGGGAACCGAGGTAGTGCCATCGCCATCTTGCAGCAGGCTAACACCAGCTGCTAGTACTTCAAAAATGCGTTGGCAAGTGTTTTCTGAACGTGAAGAAGTGACAAGTATGCTACTCAATATCATGGTTACCACGAACATGTCGCAAGCAAACGGTGACAAAATCTTGACGATCTTCCATGAGAGATGGTCTCGACTACCTACAACTATTAGAACTGTACTGAGAATGTGTGGCCCTTGTGCGTCAGGAATAGTTGGAGGCGCAATCCATTGCCACGTCGGTCTCAAGAAATGTTTGCAGCATTACACGGAGATGTTTCTGGTTTAAAGTCCCTACGACAAGATGGATCCGCAGTTGAATGTTGACGGATTGTTCATCTCGGGTTTTCTATCAGCAGCTATGGCCCCTGTTAAGGAGAACTACGGCACCTTTCCCAAGTGGTGTATTACTGACAAGTATTTCCGGTGGTGCTAGCAAACCTAGCAGTTATAAATAGTTATGAAATGACTTAGTATTTTAGGTAAAGGATGTATTAAGTCAACGCACACATTACCAGACTGAGCAGGCATTTCAGTCATCTGTGATGCACCGGCCAGAACGGGCATAAAAATTAAATTAGGCCATAATGCCAGTGCAGACTGTGACAAAAAGCGCGCTTAAAGGGAGGAAACTTGATGGTAGAATGACATTTGAAAATGGAAGTTTTCCAACTAGGACTGATGACAGCACGCGTCCAAGACTGCAGCGAAGTCACCACCACGAACAGTGTGTTTTCGAGTACTTCAACTTTGATATGGTTAAATGCTTCCCCATTGGCCCAAAACACCTAGTCGATTTAAGAGTAATGAGGAATCCTATAAGCCTCTGGCGAGAATCAGCCGAGAAAAAGGAGAGGCACGTAAACCAGCACTTAGTTGAAAACATCAACGGGAGAGAGAAGTGCCTAATTACACTTGGGAGCCTAAGCAGTCAAGTTGTGGTGAGAGATGGTTGCTAGTCAAATTGGTTGACAGTAATTGAGGTCAAGGTCAATATGGACAGGCGGATACAGAACTGACACAGCCACAAGAGATGCAAGGTTAACTTTGTGTGAGAAACAACCAATCAACAGACTGTATTTTCTACTAACATTAACCTACAATAATGTACGTCAAAATCTATAAATATGTGTTGATTTTCCGTAAAAAGCGCTCTGTGGCCTGGTTCAGTCTTCTGTTATTAAAAAGTCACCTCACAGCCTGTGGAACACCAAAGAAGTTAGCCCTCACAAAATGCAGCTTCTATAAAGTCACAACGTGTAAGCTCGCTTTATTTCAATATGTCTTTCAGCCGTTATTATTAGCAAGTTCGTTCGTGGTCGAGGACGAGTTAAGGAAGACTTTGAAAGCCAGCACTAAGGCCTGCTTTCACGACATGCGTGATCGTGTAGAGAAAAGGGGAAGCCAGCAAGGGGTAAGTAAACATTTTTAGGTTAATCAAAGTTACTATACTACAAACAGTTTCACTGTATGTCACTCAACGAAATTCTGATTTAATTTTTGCAGGTTGCTGTAGACAATAAGGAGAGTGACCAGAGGAGCTCTGACGTAAGTGACAATTTAATTAAATGAATGCTGTGCAAATCCGCAATGCTACTGTCAGTAGCGTGTAAATTTAAACGTTATGATAATTAGTGCCGTTAATTTAAATGAATAATGTGTTTATGTAGACAGTTGGTTAAACAGTTAATGGTTTTTCTATGATCACTCAATTATTATTATATGGGTAGGAGAAATTTCCACGTCTAAAAACAGACCTCAAGTGTGACCATTTATTTATAAACAAGTAATTTGATTTCTACTCAATAATTAAGTAACCTTTTACAGCTGGATTACCCCGTTTATTATATCATTATTATTATATCACACCTCAGTATAAGTGTGACCGTTGATTACTGTCCTGCTCACTGATAATTTGCTTCCTTTTCAAGATACTTCAATGGATCTACTTGATGATGGCGGGTAGGTGTAATGTAGTATTCACACTTCATGTTAAAAGACAATTATTTTATTTGTGTGTATTATTTGTAATTCTAAGTGTTCATTAATCCTAAATAGTTAATTTGCAGAATGGTTGTTAAATTTTTCCTTTTCCTGCTAAACAACTGAAATATGTACTTTTTCCATTGCGAACTTTTATTCTAATGGCGATCGCCTGTGTTTTATCAGCAACCACGTTTCTGTTAACGGGAACATGCGCCGCAATTAGGAAGCAGCAGTCGAAAGGTTAATTCCATAAAAAAGATGGTTGCCAGTTGGTTGAAGTAAAGGGAATAGGGGAAATTATGTGACATAAAAGGGGAGATTCTGCAGAGTCTGGGAAAAGGGGAAGTTCAATGCAACTTCCCATTTATTTCCCCTTTTTTCTCTATGGAATGTCCAACTTTCATCCTCATTTCTAACACCATGTTCTCTCCTTTTTGTCCGATTAGGGAGGTCCTCATCGAATGATACTATGCCGAAATAAGCGGCTTGTACATAAAGTAGACTATTTGTGTAGATGACATTACCCTCCAACTATCCCATCTCGCTCATCAAAGGGATATTTTGACACAGTCCGCTTGAAACTCTAATCGTTGCAATAAATATGCCAAGAGTGTGTCACAGTCAGATCACATGACGCGGACACCAACACGATTTGTCAGAAAATGAGGATTTCTAGCAATCCAGAAAACATATAAAGCAATTTTATCAAAACTTACTTACAAGAAAATTTACGAAGCAAAATTCCAACCGACATACCGGTTAAGTCCTGCCGAAAGGACTCATTACTGATCGTGCCCGTAAAAATGGCTTGCATTTCTTGTAAACCTCCCCTTTTATACGAAATATAAATTATTATAATATTATTATTTGTTTGCGTGTTTACCAGAGATGAAGTTCACGATAGGGCTCACCACTTTAGAGGCTGAGGGTGTTGGTGCTCACAGATAGTACGATTTTTACTAACGCAAGATCTAATACCCACAACTTCTATAGTGTTCGTCCCGCGTACGCCAAAGGCAAACCAAAACGCTAGAATTGATCGTCCAAATCTCGAAGTAGATTTCGGGACCAAATCGGAGTGCGAGGATGATTGCTAAACTAGCTAGGAATCGTGCACGAACGTAACACGACGGCGTTCCAAATGGCGTGGATGTTCCCGCGTAAGCCTTCGGCTAAACAGTGAGGGTTAGCATCCAGTGTTCATTGATGAATGCTGTTGCTAATAATTCTGAGGAATTACCTACCGCTACAGCTCAGTCACCCTAGTGGGGCTGTGAGGACCTTAAGACGTAAACAGCCGGAAGTAAAAACCCAATGGTGTTGCCACCAGTTAACCTCTTCCAATCGGCTTGATGGATGTCCAACTGTTCATCTTCCTATGCTAATTGGGTGCATGTACAT
This sequence comes from Trichobilharzia szidati, assembly GCA_944472155.2. NCBI lineage: Eukaryota > Metazoa > Platyhelminthes > Trematoda > Strigeidida > Schistosomatidae > Trichobilharzia > Trichobilharzia szidati. The sequence goes on along the minus strand of OX235279.1, from coordinate 57,785,033 downwards.
CACTTCCTTTATGATCGTACGTCGGATCTCGCACTTCATTTGTTTCTTGTCCAGTGCCCATCGCAACTCGGAAGGAAAACAAGAATCCTGAGGACAATGTCGAAGAAAACGTACCAAAAATAGTGGTTTACATCTAAAATACAGAAAAATAATGCGATAATGGAACTTCGTTAAACATAAATTTTTCTGGATGTAAACATGTACGGCCATAAAAACATTTTAACTTATTTTTCGGGACGTAATGAAACGAAATTTATATTCTTGGGAAAAACGTGTACCACAAGCGTGAGAAATCGGATGGGTAGCATCATCTTGTTATCTGAGATAAGCGTGAGGATAGCAATAAAAATTTATATTTCATATAAACGGGTGGGTTTACAAAAATGCATGACATTTTTACAGGCAAAATATGTTTTATCATAAATTGCAATAGTGAAGCATCATGAATTATTACTTTTTCAAAAGTTTAAATCGTTTGATTATTGTACAAGTAATCAGAACAGGTTATCATAAATTTTAAATTGTAAACCCTTCACTAAGGTCACCATCGAAGTTGAGCGCCAGCATAAACTTCGTTTCGTTTCTTGTTGGGGTGAGGATAGAGGCTACCGCGATGTATTTTCGCGCATTGTATGGGTTATCGTGTTCATGCCTATAGAGGGTTGTAAGCGTTTATTTTTGTGAAAATGGGGTCTAATTATTTAGTTTCAGGCTTCTTTAACCGAAAAGGAGCGATATTTTTATGCATTGTGTTCATGTTAATGCGTAAAGTGTCTTGATATCCCAGACGAATTATTACGAAGAAGGACTTGCATTCAAAGAAATGATGCATAGAAATGATTATTATTTTCGTTTGAGAGCCTTACAGCTTTGTTATTTGTGAGCCGTTTTAGATCTTGGGGTTGTAGAATTACTACAGGCAATGGTTATTGTCATAGAGGTTAATCTGTGAGAATCAGGTAATTAAGAGTGAATAAGCCCATATTCATAAGTTAGATGTATGTTCTGAGGAGGTTGAACACTTTTATTTTCATCCATGATGACTGAAATCTTCCATAACACATCGAAGAAATCATACAAGCGACTGGATTTCATGGTGATTATGTCCATTTTGATGAAGTTCATGGTCAAGATCGCTCAGCCGAAGATGAGTTGCCAGTTGAATTTACATTGTCACATGGAATTTCCGAAGACCGCAACTGCTCAGTGCATTAAATAGCATCTTGATATCAGTGTGCACTGGGACAAGGATAATATTATGGATGGTTCTTCTGAAATGTAACAGTGTTTGTAGTTATTATCGCCTTTCTGTCGAATAGCAGCTGCATCCTACCACTAGTACACCTGTTACGTAAGTTATACCAGTCCTAGTAATCATTCATTTTCAGATCACCAAGATATTCTGAGCTCCCTCATGAATTGTTTGTGTCTGTGAAGGATACGGAAGCTGCACTTACGACTCGTTTTTTCAAACCATTTATTACCCAGCAGGTTACCTATAGGTACACTGTGATGTTCAGGTTACAATGCTTGAGTATATGTAGTTACTGCATGCTATTGAGCGTGAAGCGACAGTTGATGAACATTAAGATAAAATCAAGCTTCCTATAAAATCACTAGGAATACTGCAAACTGTTGATAAGAAACTGTGTCAAGACAAATACTCTGAACAGATAGAAAGTGTTACTCCAGTTTCCATAATTACTATCTTTTAGATGTGTAAACCATCTTTCGAAGTTCAGAATGACGCCAAAACATCAATACTACCCTATGAGCCCTACAGAAATTTGTGAGACATCTTCCAGGTGGGCTTGTCTGAAGGGTTCTAATCTTCCAAATTTTTGAATTCACTCCTCACTGAAATACCACTTATCTACCTAATGATAATCTTTTTATTTCGCACAATTATGCTCCATTTTATCTTAACTACCTGGGCTTTTATTAAAGCTAAAAATTACTTTTGTTCATATTTGTTGCTTGCTTAAAGTCTGGTTGCTTCGGTGAAAAATACCAAGACAAATCTATATTTTCATTGGAAACGTCATGGTTTCCATGATAAGACCAATGTGGTTAGCATTAATTATTGCAAATGTATACTACCATTCCAAGGACTCTATAGCCACCTGCCGTATATTTCTTTTAGGTGTGCTTTCAATGACGTATTATCGATAGTTGCATTTTATGCCCTTTTGCAGTTTCTCAGGACTTTGTTCTCCTCCTGAAATAGCTTTAAATCTCGTGAGGGCATAGCATTCACCGAAATCTACGGTGTTCATCGTTTACCCAAAACTATCATCAGAAAATGGAACAGAGTTTGGGTTATCGCTCAACTTCGATGGTGACCTTAGTGAAGGGTTTGCAATTTAACATTTATGGTAACCTATTCTGATTGCTTGTACGATAATCGAACGATTTGAACTTCTGAAAAAGTATTCACTTATGATACTTTACGGTTGCAATTTATAACATAACATATTGTGCCTGTAGAAATGGCATGCATTTCTTGTAATCACCCGTTTATGCAAAATATGTAAAATTATTATTTGCTTAATGCTATACTTTGGAAGATGAACAATGTGTGTGACAGTGAAAATCACAGAAAAATGATGTCAGTCAACCTGGTCACAACGATTCAAAGTCGCCGAAATAATTACGACAAACAATTGTGTAAAGACATTTGACTGTTATTATTTTTCATAAAATATATTTAACATCTTGCTTACCATACTATTCTTATTCTATCTGAGTGAAACTAAATTTTTCATCATGACGAGATGAAGGCCTGACTCATCAATGGGACCTGAGAAAGTAATTGGTGGCATAAATGAGTGTAAGCGAAACATTAATACGATTGCCACAGCTCCATCTACCCAATTGTTCGCTTCGTGTAGACTTCATTTTGCGGTATGATCATATGGATTGACATCACACTTTAAGTGAAATAATAGTGATGCACTAATTTTGAATGCACTTAATCTCACAGGAATTTGAACTCCACCGCAGTGCCTAAGTTCTATTCCTATTTTTGAATTACAGAGGTTTGGTTTTCTTGTTATTCGCCCCTACAGATTTACCTATTCCTAGGAGACGTAATCACGTAACTTTAGGTAGACGTTTATGCTCGACTGAAGTACTTATAATAATAGTATATTCTCATTTTTGTACATGAGGGACTCCAGTTGATAGGCATCATCAATATGATAATAATGCACACATGGAGTAAACATGTTTAAAATTTTTCACTAACACAAGATATATATGCAAGGGGAGATAATGGAATATTGACCGTAAGTACACTCTGCGTAAGTTAAAACAGTTTATATGGCATAATCCTAGGCACCATTATTACTTGAATTTGTTGAAAATGAGCGAAACAACTGAGTGTTGCGTTACATTCGGTCGATATGGTGGGCTACTCACAAAAGTATAAAAATGGCTTAAAAAGCGTTAGTTGGTTTACCGTAAACGATGTTTAAAGCAATATAATCTGCAAAAGGCTCACCACAGCAGTTATTATCCAGTTAAACATGCAGAGAAGTATTAATAATTCAGCAACCGGTGAATTTTTGATTCTTTCCGGTCTGGAACCTGAGTAACTGCGAACCAATCCATACAAAAATTTCGAAAGAGACATGCAGGAGCAGAATTTTACCATCGAACGAGTCAGTGGGATCTGAAATTCGGCTGTCAGCGTATTTTCGTTATTTCATAGATATCCAGGTTTATTGGCCCTGTATAGGTAGTGATTTGGATTTGTCATCATGATCGACATATGGATGAATATTCAAATATGTACTACAACTTGTTTGCCTTTCGGATTTAGTTAATAACATCGCGTGTTGGGTTTGATTACTCTGCCATTTTGACATATTCCGCGGTGTCACCGTGATGATGGGAAGTATGCACATGCTTTAAATGCATTACTTTGTTGGCTACTACCTTCACTGAGTGTATACGACGGGAACTGTGGATTTATGTATATCAATCGATCGTGTTTGTACGGAATTACACTTACATATAGTAACGAGTTCATGTCCTAGGGACTACCGGTGTAGCATGCCGTACTCTCACCGCATGCAGAACCAATATAACACAGGAGTATTAAATAAACAATTCTATTCCACTGCGACGCAAACAAGTTTATTCACACGTATAGTCTGAGCACAGTCCAGGATGGAAGTCTTCGTTTGGGAAGTATCTCCCATTATTCAACGGAAACTGCCCAGTGTCCGAGTCGCTTCACGTTTAAATTCTTCTGCAATTAAGTAAACAGAACTGTACGCTGACATCCGAAGTTATCCAGTATCACAGACCGGAACAACTAATATCTGCATGGTTATAAGTGAGTGAGTGAACTTACCTTCACTTGTTGTTGTATGTAGAATCAGCTCCTACAACTGATCATGCAAACCTATCTGGCGATATGTCGTAAGACACTCGTTAGTGGATTTTGGATGTCTTTGTCCGAATGCGAATACATATGCTCCCCACTGAATTTAACTAACTGACACACCTCATTACGACTCAACATTCCTTAAAGTGATACAGATTAAATTCACTTACTCAAATTAAGCATTTACATAATTAACATGCATGACCATATACGACTTAAGTATTCAATAAATTCAGTCATCATAGTTTACACTTCTTTTGAAGTGTGGAGCACGTTAATGGTGCAGAAAATATCATGAATATTACGCACACACAATATCATTAACTGTCAGCAATTGTGCCATCGAATAATACTACAGGAATACATTTAACAATACTTTGTTAGTGGTCTGAAGGACAAAGATATTAGAGTGAAACATACAGGCTAGATGAAAGTTCCACATAGTTGTCTCACTACTCTGCAATGTCTCATTCACCAATTTACCCTGAGCGTGTGAACGTAGCCTCATGCTGGTATGTGGGAAAGGTCGTCACTGTTAGCAATTTATAAGGTCCTCACTTTTTGAAAGTCTTCTAATGCGTTCGCAGCTTCTTACATATTTGCTGCTTCCGCTCGCACTGGTTACCTGCGATGAAATTCCAGAAAAAGGCCTCGTTAACGAAGCACATTATTGCCACTACTTGTCACAGTTAATTCGCAAGAAACACAGAATACTAGACTATGTGAGTGAGAAATATCGAAGTAGAAAATAGTGTACGTGTAACCACAACTCAAGGAAACCGCGCGCGGTAGCACCTGCTGTAATCCCACTCGTCAAGCAGCGATCTGAAACAGAGAGCAAAGCGCATGTTAGCAAGGTGATCACACAAGTGTCACGTGCTAGCAAGAACGAAGACTCAAGGTCAAGGACTATATGTACAGCCAATCACAATACAGTTAGATAACAGGGAAGGGGCATTCCTATTGGTCATCCGTTGCCTCGTCTTGGGTGACCAATCCCTGCAAGCTTCGCAGCCAACCTAAAATTAGACAAGCATAGTTTGAACATTAGAAAACCGCCGAACTTACCACGCCTTACACTACCTACGACAAATCGAAAATCCAATTGACCGCCATTGTTCTGGCTAGTGAAAGACAAGCAACCAGAAGTGGGGTAAATTTAAAACACGATAACGTTTATCCTCACCCATTTCAGGAAGGAAAAACGTCCTTGGAAACTGAAAAATGGTATAAAATACAATTATGGATAATTCGTCACTGGAAGTGCGTATACATGAAGGAGCTATAGAGTCCTTGGAATGGTAGTAAACATTTGCAATGTTTTAATGCTAACCACATTGGTCTAAACATGGAAACTGTGACTTTTTCAATAAGAATATAGCGTTGTTCAAACATTGTTATCTATTTTCCCCACCGAAGCAACCAGACTTTAAGCGGGTAACGAATATGAACAAAAGAGTATTTTATAGCTTTATTAAAGGCCTGTGGAGTTAAGATAAAATAAAGCATAATAGTGCGTAAGCGAAAGAGATTACCACGAGGTAAATAGGTGGTATTTCAGGGAGAAGTGAATTCAAAAATTTGGAAGATTAGAACCCTTCAGACAAGCCCACCTGGAAGATGTCTCACGAATTTCTGTAGGCTCCATGGGGTAGCATCTTGGCAAGAAACGGAGTAGGCTTGTATATGTTAGGAGCAAAGGAATTCTTTAGCTTTAGATCTGTACAACCCTTATTGTTTCTTTGTTAAGGGTCTAGACCCGTTTAATTCTCGAGCTGTCAAAAAATGCATGTTGCTGTCCTACAGATTGGAGGGATTCGCACTTGTGACCACCACCATATCTGCCAGTCAGCACGCACCACCCTCGCTCCCTTTTTGATGTTAAGCTCTGAGATTTTTCTCAATTACTGTAGTTCTAGCGTTGCATTGTTTGAGCCCGTCTCAATCATACAGTATGCTGCACATTGATAGCTTTCATGACGAATGCTTCCCATTAGGTCACCAGATACATCGATACCTCAGGAATCTCACGGTTTTTCCAGAACGCGTTTTGCTTGAGGGCTGGATAGAAGGTTCGCTTGCCTTGGCCGTGCTAGTGATTTCTTCGAGGACTAACGGATATTCGGTTGCCTGTGTATTATTTGGAATGCTCAGTTCGAGGCTCATGGGATTACCATCTAAGTAGGCCGGTTTCAGACGGTCGATGCTAACAGAGTCTTAGCGGCCTTTTGTGTCTAGGACATAAAGTCTGTCCATACGTTTGATGACTATGCATCATCCGTCGTATGGGGGTCCCAGATGGTGGCGCACAGAGTCACGGTGGACAAATACATGTGAAGAAGTTTTCAAACATGGGTGAACAAAGACGTCCACGGACTTCGGTTGGTGGGGAGCAGGTTTAACTGGATGCATTGCGTTTGCTGACGTACGAGGCGTGATCTACTTTTGGTGGGTAGCTGGAGGGAAAAACGAACCCACCTGGCAGCCGTACTGTCGTGCCACATGCCAGCTCAGCTGTAGTACAACCAGCATCAGTTTTCAAGGCATTTCGTATGCCTAGGAGATGTAACGGTCCATTTTACAGTGTTTGCAGCTGATAACCCAGCTTTCAACTGTCGGTGCAGACGTTCTACCACACCATTAGCTTGAGGATGGTAGGCCGTTTCTCTGAAACACATAGTCAAGTTTAAGAATAAGCCGCTTTCGAACCGTCACCCGCGATCAGCTGTTATGGAGGATGGGCATCCAAAGTTTGCGATCCATCGTTCGACAAAGACGCGTGCAAATATCTCAGCAGATACGTCTTTGAGAGGTACTGCTTCAGGCCGTCGTGTAAAACGGTCAATGCAGCTTAAGATATAGGTATATCCATGAGATTCTGGAAGGGTCCAACCAAATCTACATGAACGTGTTCGAAACGAACATCAGGGATAAGACAGGTACCAAGAGGGCTTTTGGTGTGTCTTACTACCTTGCACTTTTGGCAAGCTAGGCACGTATGAGCCCATTCCCTTAGTCTCTCATTAATACCAGACCAACAAAGCCGACTCCTAATGAGCTTGACGGTAGTTCGAATATCTCGGTGGGATAAGCCGCGCAACGTATTGAAGATGTTACAACGATAACGTTCAGGCACGATAGGGTGAGGAGTACTAATGGAAGTGTCACATAGAATAGTGTCTCTTTCCATTCCTAAGGGTTTCTCGGCTAACTGCAGAGTTGTTTACGACAACTCATGTTGAAGCTCGGTGTCTTGATTTTGAATAGGAGCCAGTTTTACAAGGTCTATGCCATCTATTTGGGTGAGAGAACAAATGCGCGACAAGGCATCTGCCACAGTGTTAATCATTCCGGATACACGGCGAATATCCGATGTGAACTGCAAAACGTAGTCCAGTTGTCGTGATTCTCTAGGTAGATACTTATCTGAAGTTGAGTTCAGAGAGTACGTCAGAGGTTTGTGGTCAGTGAAAATTATGAAGTCACGGCTCTCCACTGAATGTCGGAAGTGTTGTATAGTACAGTACATAGCCAGATGTTCCCTGCCGAATGTGCTGTACTTCGTTTCTGCTAGTTGTAGACACCTTGAGAAAACGGTGGGCAGTTGCCACTGTGTGTTGCAGGACTGCACCGATTGCAGTGTCTGATGCATCAACTGAGATACTCAACGGTGCCGACAAATCCTGATACATAAGAAGTGTGCCACCCACTATAGCTTTTATAACCCGAATGGAAGCATTTTTAGCGGATGCATCAAGTTCGATGAATTGTTATTCCCTCGAAGAAGGTCTGCTAGTGGCTGAATCAGGGAGACACATTCAGGAATAGAGCATCAGTAGTACTTTACCAAGCCATTGAAAGTGAGGAGATATTTCACCGTATTTGTCTCTGGAAAGTTCAGAATCGCCTCAACTTTACTAGTCAGCGAGCGGATACCCTTGCAGTCAACTCGATGAAGTCGAGTGATTCCACTCCTATCTGACACCTTTGAATATTAATGGTAACACCATGTAGGCGTAACCTTTCGAATGCCAAGTCCAAGTGTCTAAGCTAAGTCAGTGAATCTGGACTCGCAATGAGGCAGTCGTCTAAGTATGTGTATGCAAAGTCAAGCCCGCAAAATACTTCGTCAATGAAGCGTTGCAATGTTTGTGCTGGATTCCGGAGACCGAATGGTATACGTGGAAATTCAGGCAGCCTGAAAGGCGTAATGATAACCGTTTTTGGAATATCTTTTGGTGCCATCGGTATTTGACTGTATGGTTTGATCAAGACTATTTTCGAGAAAATAGTTTCATCAGATAATGTTGCCTCCAAGTCGTGTATGCGAGGCAATGGATAGCAATCAGGTTTGACGTTCACTAGCCTGTAATCACCAGTGGGTCGCCAATCGCTTCTATCTATTTTCGGTACCATCTGAAGTGGGGATGTCCTTGGGCTATTTGATGGCTGAATGATGCCGATGGCGAGCATATAGTCGAATTCACTCCTCGCTGGTCGTAGTTTGTCAGGAGTAAGTCATCATGCCTTAGATGTCACGGATCTTCCTGAGGTTGTGATGTGGTGCATAACATCGGTGGGTATGCACGACAGTTCGTCAGAGGAGCAATTAAGTTCCGAGTACTGGTTAACAATCACCTGAAAAGTTGGACCAACTATCTCCTTCTTCTCAACCAGTGACAAGGCGTGATCTGCGTGGGTGATGCATTTAATTGACAGTCTAGTGGTACAGTATATCAGTCGTTTTCAGGGGACATCTATGAGTAGATGATGATGGTTAAGTACGTCTGTGTCAATGACAGGTATTGTGACGTTAGCAAGAAGGAAAATTCACTGAATAAGTTTGCGTAATCCTACGTATAGATGGATGTATTTCCTAACAGATGCTCAAATAGGTTTTCCATTCGCAGCCTGTAAGTTGAAGGTAGGTTCCTTCTGTCAATCTGCCCGTGTAGCGCCTGTGTCGACCAAGTATCGGGTTTTGTTGACTACATCGCGGATGTGTAGTAGGCGGCTACTGTCGCCGGCGACGGTTGCCACTAACGCGTGCCGGCGGGAAAGTTTCCCACAGTCCCCCAGTCATTGCCAAAATTACGAGGCTTCCGGCAACATTTCGTCTCCTGGTCATAGGTATTGTGATACCCATACCAGTCAGGATTTTTAAGTGAACGCGGTTCGGATTTTGGCCAATCACGTGGGTTTCGCCGTTGACGGGAATTCTGTCGACGATAGGAGGAAGTACGAGGGCTATTTGACCTAAGTAGTCGCTGAACGGAGTTGCATAACTCTATCACTGCAGCGTCACTACTCGAAGACTGTTCAGCAATTGAGCAGATTTTGTGGTGGTGATACAGACAATGTGTTCCGGCGGAATATTACTCTCACATATTCCCACGGTTCAGAATATTACTTATATTTGAACATTCTATTTCATGCCGTCTAATGTAAACTTATATATATACAAGTCCATTTCTCGGTTTGCAATCTACAATAGAACTCCCTTCTTCTTCAACGCTGAAACTGTTGCTGCTATATTTTGACTGAACTAGAATACACGTATATCTTAGTACTTCTTCGCGTTTATATTTGTGTCCTAACGTTGTGATTACTCGACATCCACAACGTAATTCAAAAGGCACTTGCGAAGGAATACGACAGTGTATTATTGCAGCAATCAAAATTCAAAAATCGAGCGAGTACAAAAGGTATCAATTGTTAACATGCAATCTTTAGAGTAATAAATAAATCAAAGTACAATTACATAATGAAAGTATAGTACAATGATGAGTAATAAAACGGGTCACTACAAAACAAATCAGTACACTTCATTTCACTTATTCTAATATTAACCAAGCCATTAATACTCTTAAAAGCTCTAGTAGCGCTGGTTTTGACGGTATACCATCGTATCTTTATAAACATGGTGGTTCTGACATTTCCGTTTTATTACTTAAGATTTTTACAATGTCCCTAGAAAGCCAAACCTATCCAGATAAATGGAAAACCACATTTATAGTACCTAAACACAAATCCGGATCAAAAACTGAAGTCAACAACTATAGGCCAATCAATATTACACCCATAGTATCTAGAATCATTGAAAGAATAGTTAAAGATGATATCCTCAAACATATGCTCAGCTGCAATATTCTAAGTCCAAACCAACATGGATTCCTAAAATCCAGATCATGCATGACATGTCACCTTGACTTCTTTAACTATATAACTAGCAGCCGAGACAAACAACAACTAGTACTAGTCATCTAGAATATTGTCGGCAGAAGAAGCTAAGTCGTCTGTAATGACGTCTTGAGGTGTCACAAGCACAGCTTGTACTGGCTGGGAACAAGGATAAGAACAGCTCGGCGAAGAGTCCCTCATCGAAACGACGCTGGCCGATAAATTCTCGCATTCTCGCTAGCACCTTCACAGACGACTGATTGCCTAACTCGACGTTGCGAAATAGTTCGTTAAGACGCTACCAATTCGTGAGATTGTTTCTAAAGAGAAAGCTTTAAGCACTTCATACGGGTTACTTACATCTGGGCTTGATATGTGCACAGTTAGGCATTTCTTAAATTCCCGTAGTAGATCGTGGATAATTACAAGGAACTGTGAACGTTGGTCAGTGATCCCATGTTCACTGAAATCAGACTCGGCTATCTGAAACCATGATTCCAAATTATCAGTACTGAAAGAGAGCGTGGTGGCTAGAGTTTTTTGATAAGCACATAAGGTGTAGGGAGGGGTTCTGTACGAGCAGAGGGTCCCATCTAGCAACGATTTCGGGCGCATTGTGGATTTTTTGGGCAGACCTAGGGCGCACCCCTACTGTCTCTACTACAAGAAGCGTGTATCGTCCAATGTAATCAGTTTATCCCAAATAATCATGTTTTCTTGTATGCCTTACAAATGGGTGAAATTTAAGCAAGCTTTTGACGAATTTATGGAGGTAAAAATAACTTAATCATTATTTTTTGGAAGGAATCAAACACATAATACCGAGTTGATTCAAGCCGTAAAAAGGAGATACCCGGCCCTGTGGCAAATGAGTATGTGAATTATGAATGCACCTAGAGGCGCTGGCTTGAGAAACAAGGGATCCAGTTAGTGCTCCGCATAGCAATGCAGGTTTCATCTCGCTTGTAATGATATGATCGACCTCTATCAGAAATCTCCAGTAGTTTGAATTGATTGCACTTGTGAAACAAATAAGATGGGGTAAGCTGCAGTACAAGAAGGTCTTATTCCTTCTTCTAACTTATAATAGGTGGCCTTTATAACAGTATGTTGTGGCTGGTGGATTTGGAAGAGGAAGGATTGCTCTATTTGCTCTTACTAAGAGGCGAGGGTTCGCAGATATCGGTCAGATCATGCAAACGTTTAAGAGATTCGTGAGTGATACATAGAATTTGGTAACGTTCACTATCGACTCTGCATCTACGCAGATGAAGGTTCTGAAGGAAGAGTTCTCTAGATGCAGCATTGTTTTATGTTTTTCCATGTATGCCAGGCGTTCAGAAGAAAGGTTATTTTCATTCTCATTAATGAACATTACCAAAACTGTTCCCGATTCAACGCTTTAAACAGTGATTGTATAGAATGGTGCACACGCGCAGTTATCATGGGTAGGTTAACAGTTCAGAATGTATTGCAAGAGGTTATGGTGTAACCTAAACCTCACAGGTATAATAGATGCTGAAGCTGGTGCCTTGGGTACTGGGTGAGAACTCGAAAATATCGGGCTGATTCGTGCGATCGGTTCAATAACATTACGGGGAACAATACCAACAACAGAGTGGAGAAAGCTTACAGGTAGTTGCAAAGGTATTTGTGTAAAGGTGATCTTCTGGAACTGACGCTATGGAAAATATGGGGGTGGATTGACCATGCATAAATTACATGAGGGCCAGTGGATGCCTTATGGATATTACAATTACGATGTAAGTTTCAAAGCAATTTATGGTGCATGCCTTGATACAGCCTTATTACGGCTTCTCATACCCTTATTTGCGAAGATAATAGTTTTAGACTTGCAAACCCGTATATTTTACTTCCTTTCAGTATCCCCTACCTCACTTAATTACGCAGAATGTAGTCACACCTTCTTCTTAAACGGGAATAAGGCTGACTGCTCATGCCTGACATACTGTGCATATAGTTTGCCATATGTGCATGTCGTTACGGATTTCTTGAATTCAAATCTAAACTGTAGTATGTTCCTTTTCCTTATACGTTACTCAGACGACTGATTGCCTAACTCGACGTTGCGAAATAGTTCGTTAAGACGCTACCAATTCGTGAGATTGTTTCTAAAGAGAAAGCTTTAAGCACTTCATACGGGTTACTTACATCTGGGCTTGATATGTGCACAGTTAGGCATTTCTTAAATTCCCGTAGTAGATCGTGGATAATTACAAGGAACTGTGAACGTTGGTCAGTGATCCCATGTTCACTGAAATCAGACTCGGCTATCTGAAACCATGATTCCAAATTATCCGACCGAAACGGCACGAGATGAACAGTGTTGCTATCTGGGCGTGTAACTTGTTCAGTTTTCGCCTCAGTCTGATTACGTGTTCGAATGCAATCAGTGTGTCCCCTCCTAGTGTGTTTGAAGTCAGATCAATTGGCAACCGGAGTTCTGAAATTCCATTCTCTTCCAGTGACTATATAATGAGGCGTTTGACGCGTAGCTTTGTGAATGCTTGCTCTGTACGCCATTAAGCACTGCGAGAGTGATCGGTCCAATTCCCTTAGGTTGTTTCGGTCTACAAATGCCTGCAGGAGATATTTAAGTGTCCGATTGGAGCGTTCAGCCAAACCATTTCCCTGTGGGTGGTATGCGGTAGTGTGAGTTTTCTGGATACCCATTATGCTACAGAGTTCTCTGACAACGGTACTTTCAAAGTTGGATCCTCGATGACCTTAAGCGTATGGTCACTCATGTATTTATATATATATATTTCAAAAATAGTACAAAATGGAACGAACTCACTAGATTTGTTTGCGTGTTTACCAGAGATGAAGTTCACGATAGGGCTCACCACTTTAGAGGCTGAGGGTGTTGGCGGTCACAGATAGTACGATTTTTACTAACGCAAGATCTAATACCCACAACTTCTATGGTGTTCGTCCCGCGTACGCCAAAGGCAAACCAAAACGCTAGAATTGATCGTCCAAATCTCGAAGTAGATTTCGGGACCAAATCGGAGTGCGAGGATGATTGCTAAACTAGCTAGGGATCGTGCACGAACGTAACACGACGGCGTTCCAAATGGCGTGAATGTTTCCGCGTAAGCCTTCAGCTAAACAAACTGACTTAATCAGTGAGGGTTAGCATCCAATGTTCACTTATGAATGCTATCGCTAATAATTCTGGGGAATCACCAACTGCTCTAGTCTTATCTACTGAAGCATTTGGTACAGAATACCATCATTGCTGTGTGGAACAGGCAATCTTACTACTTGTTCACCGAATACTAGTTGTTATTCTTCCAGATCCACTCGGTAGTATACTCATACGAGCGAAAGAAACTCTTGCCAGCTCTAGAAACATCGTTTTCTGTTGCATCTGTCGTTTCTCCCCATTTCATTTGCAGCATTGGAAGCAGCCATTCAGTCTGCATTCCTTAAAGTATAGAGAGTATAGATAAGTGGAGTAGCTCATCTTTATTAAGGCTATGAAGCAGTTTCCTGTTTCAGAAGCTTATCTCAATTAATTCTCAGTGACACCATGTTGTCCTTTCAAATATTTAATTGTAATAATATCTAGCTAACTTCATGCGTTCGTAAAGAATGAATTTAAATATATCGCATGTTCTTCAATAACTACACGATGGAGGAAGCATGGAGTATACTTCTGTGGACCATCCTTACAATACTGAGTCTGGCATAAATCCATTGTCTGTATCTTTGAGAATAAAAGCAACGCTTGACTGACTAAACACTTTATAAGCAGCATTCACTGACGCCTGTCCATTTAAGATACCGCTGACCGCTTCGACTATTAAAAATTAATCGTCAAATTCCCAGGCTGATGTGACCATATTTCAGCATCTTCCAGCAAACTCGTCAACTTTTGGTAAAACTCATTTATAACAGCAGTTCAGGAAGTGTAGACCACTGGAAGTAATCACAAAGTGTCATCTTTCCACTCACTTGTAGGTAGCTTCTCAGTAAGTTCTCAGTCCTTCAGCTTATTATTGAGTAGTCCCAATATTCTCAGTTTAATTTGGAGGATTCTTCGTAATTGTTAGGCGAGCGACCGAAATTGGGTGTGGCAAAGATAATCGATGAATGAAGAGACCAGTTTCCACTAGTGAGGTATAGAAGCAGACAGATTTTAACCCATTATCACAAGAAGAAAGAGTAGTTGAATAACCCAAGGAGAATTACTCTTTTCAGATCCCTATTTGTGAGCAGTACAAATGAGATCTTCGTACCCCACTATTCTGCGGACTACTAACACAACTACGATCCAACCAAATACCCTGGACGCCCAGGAATACTTGTCTTGTGTTCTACAATATGAACGTTTATCAATGTGGAAGCCTTCTAATGGCAGCTCAGCAGTAAGGACATTTTAGTGGAATGACTAATTCTTAACACTTGACTCATTGAGAATCTGTTTCACTTGGTATGGAGGCCATTTCATAGTTTTCATCTGCTGAACAGCTGTCAGAAACCTAAACCAGCACCTCATGTATGTACGCTTCCAAGTGAAAAATAAACCCAGATAACCTTCTGCGATGGATTTTTACTAGGATGCAACTAACTGACGCAATATTACATCGACTGAGAAAAGATCAGAGACCTCGCATACTGACAGTGAGTAAATAACACGTAAAGAACAAGCATATGGCAGAGCTTGTGACAATATTCCCGAACTGTATAAAGCTATTTTTCCTCTGTGACAGTAATTCACCTGCATTATAAGTGAGTTACAAAATGCAGATAAAAATCAACGTGATGATCAGGAAGTGAGGGACAGTAATGCACTGGATTCACATTAATCACCATAGAGAGACTAAAGGTTAAAGCAGTTGACAAACTGACAACTCTTTTTCACAATCTCACGAACGACCCACACTGTTTTACTGAATCAAACGAAAAGACTTAAATAAATTTTTACTTCAGTAAGAGTATCACCGAAGTATGCATTTACGTGTAACCACACAGTGAATTCCTAGTTCACTCTATCCAACTCTGAGATGAATGAGTGCTGATAAGATTATAAAATGTCTCTCAATAATATTTCCTTGACTTCTTGATACATCCTGGAGATACCATTAGAAAAGTGCAGAAAGATTAGTATTATCTACTAAAATATGACGAGTCAATGTAATTGTGCGATCATATATATTAGAAGTAATTTAAAACAATACCAAGTTTAAAAACCATACAGACGATGCGAAAATGAGAGTAGTGCTCAGTGAGAAGTATGTGATAACTAGATACGCGGACAAGTCATCTTCCTCTCGCCAAATTATTGTTAAAGAAAGAGCAAAATCACCAACACTAAATATATTTTTCAAACAAAATCAAAATGTGTAAGGCGGGATTAAATAAAATATATCAGGAAAATTTCATTTGATCACAAGTTCGCAATACAGGAATCACTTTAGTCAGTTGAAAGGTGAAGAAACAGAACTATTAGACAAGTTAGTGTTGTGTCCATTGTATAGACTTTATATCAATCCCTTCTGAGACCATCTCCCATAACGGGCTGAAAAAATTAAGTGAAATAAGACAGAGTTACACAGGAAATTGTTACAAATCTTTGAGTACAAAAAGCACCATTTCAGTCTATTTATTGTAACTAATAGCTATGCTTAGATGTTAGCTGTTAAGAGTCAGATAAAAACAAGCCAACATTTTTCATCAGATTTAAATCAGCTCTAGTGGATAACGCTATGATCAGTACCAAATACTGTAAAAAATTCAATTTAAACAAAAAAGATAACCAATGGAAAATAATTAAACAGATTAACTACTATCATCCTTTATCAGAAGCTAAGGATAAGTAAAACTAAGCATGTCTGGAAACTAAAAAATCCCCTGCTTAATAACGAATCTCCAACTAGCTCTTCTTTTTCCCTAAAAACTCGCATATATTTCACACTTTGATTAACTGACCACGTATTAGCATAGAAATTTGTGCGAAAGTGCAGTAGTTCAAGTTGCCACAATGCATGTAACACACAAAGGTAGAGAAAAGAAAGAAGATTCAAAAGAACCACTGTAAGCAGAAATGTACTAGATAAAGAATAGTAATGTAGAAAAACCTGAATGTTTAATGGGTTATGGGGAGATCATAAACAGTGAATACAACTGTGAAATTGGGAAGGATTTTGAACCATATCACCAATAGTCTCCAACTATTGGGCGTCGGTGGCATAGTGGTTAGGACGCTCGCCGACCATGCACATGGTCCGGGGTTCGATCCCCGCCCACCCACTCCTTTACCTCATTAAGCCAGAAATAATGCTGGTGAAGAGGAAAGGTTGGGCATGAGGCTAGCAACCCCATCCTGTAAAATAAATACTGCTACAGAAACTTCAAGCCACTAGCTTGAAGCCCTATGTTCCACTGGGGAACGTGAAGGAAAAAAAATTGGGTCAT
Organism: Trichobilharzia szidati; assembly: GCA_944472155.2. NCBI lineage: Eukaryota > Metazoa > Platyhelminthes > Trematoda > Strigeidida > Schistosomatidae > Trichobilharzia > Trichobilharzia szidati. Next base: position 57,768,016 of record OX235279.1, on the reverse strand, counting down.
AGCATCCTGAAGAATCCCCATCCAGACAGTCTTCACCTCCCTACGTGGCTCAAGTCAACTGTTAAAGAATACATGGACTGATGTCAGGTTTTGGTTTGACCACTTCTAACTCTTTTACAAATCAGGCTTTAATTTTAAACCAAAAGTCGTTTCTAGAAATTCTAAATTTATAGATTAACAATATTTTACAGTGTTGCTTTCCGAATAGAAAATGGGTCTTCAAGCTCTGAATTCACAAAAAACAGTTGTGTGCTTTCTACGGGATGATGGGGGTGCTAGCCCCACGACCCACCTTCTCTCTTTTCCGGGTTTACTAACCGCTAGGCGAGGTTTAGGAGTGCGTCAGTCGGGAATTGAACCTAGACTTTCCGTGTGGTTGATGAGCTTTATACCATGGAATCACGAACGCACACTATGTTAAATAATTAATAGGAGTTCAAGAAGTATTACATTAATATTGTCACACTGATCCTAACATCTGATGGTGATGATGATGATAATGTCAGCCGTGTTAAAATTAAGTGGCTTTGGTGGAGAAGTGATTTTTTAAAACTCTGTTCCATAAAAGTGTAATACTTTTAACGGTAAATGATTAAGTGAAACAACACAGTTCGTAGTAGACCGCATACATGATTTAATTAATTTTAATATGGAGTGATATTTTTAAGAGTATGAAGGTAGTAACTTCAGTTATTAACAATTATTTTTTTAAACTGTAGATAAACACAGGAGTACAAAATGGTAGTTATATATTTATAATTTTGGGTGTGTGGGGGACGCTTCCGTCTGTTTAAGACTATTTTCTGCCAATAAAAGACTAGAATATTTTTGATCAGATGACAAATATCGAGATTATAAGTCATAAGATAACTAAACAGTTTCTAAATGACAGAACATCATCCAGGTATTTACATCATGTCAACAAATCATGCATTTCTGACAACTAATAGGTTTTAAATCAGTAATCTAATCAGACATACAACAAAGTTACATATGCAATTAAAAGTGTTCTCTGAGCTGGTTGGTTTAGTCGCGAAGCTTTCGTCGTCCTTCCGGACAACATCTTCAGCGCCATATTTAGCACTGAAGATGTTGTCCGGAAGGACGACGAAAGCTTCGCGACTAAATCAACCAGCTCAGAGAACACTTTTAATTGCAAATCATCCACCTGAGCTACAAATCTTCTCTATTATTTCAAAGTTACATATGTTCAAACCAAGTTCACATTTAAAAATTTGGGCATTGGGTATGTGATATTTATTATCATAAAGTTTTTGTATTTCCCAATATAGTTTTGTTTTTCCATTCCTTGGAGAACACAAAAACTTCTATAGTAGTGAGTAAAACAATGGGTAGTTTAACGTTTTACTGTGTCACTGTGACACAGTTATGACGCATTTATCAGGGTAAATGGATTTCTTTGAATCATCATAGATTTCAGTTCACTAGTGCTGGACGAGATTTTGATTATCAGATAACATTATTAGATTGCATACATTGAGTGTAGCTTACAGCATAATGCATGAAATCGTCAGCGGTTGCTGACCGGTGTCACACTGAGTACAAGTCAATAGGAAACACGGGGATCACAATGCGATTCTCGCTATTCCTCATCCGGATGGGTTAGCAGCAAAACCTCCTCAGTTCTTTCATAATAGAATAATTTATTTGACACAACGCACATAGATATAGTATTAATAAGTGGATGATACTTTAAGGAAGATCTACTGCTCATATCTGTGTATTCACACGACTGTACCACTAAGTGTTATAACAAATAAACTTATCTAATATGAAATTATATTCAACCACAGTGCCCAAATTCCACTTTTACATTAATTGTCCCAGATACTTTGACAATTTACAAATTTGCAATCACTTAAAATCTACTTCTGAAAACATTATACAGATTCCGTGAAAAGTGAAAACTAACCTCATTTCACGTAGTCGTTTGACATGTTTTACAACCTCAGTTATTGTAAAATCAACCTCCTCTACAGTAGTAAACCGTCCAATTCCAAATCGAATACTAGAATGCGCTAGATCTTCTTCAGTTCCAATTGCTCGTAGGACATATGAAGGTTCCAATGAAGCAGATGTGCAAGCACTGGAATAAAATTCAATAAAATCGGATCAACTGGTTGAAATATAACCATTCACTTAAGCAAAACATTTTGGAGATAACTGATTAAAGAGTAGCAAAGAACTTAGCAATAACGTGCATAATTTCAAGACATCGCAATGAAAAACTGCAAATGACAATGGGGAAAATAAATAAAGTGACACTACCCTCAAAGCGTAGTACTCAATTTGACAAGATTAGTTTATGAATTAGACTACAACATGCATGTGCATACCTTACACACTGCAAGGTGCACTTATTAAATGGAGCCGAAGAGGGGGAAATACTTTGCAGTTAGCGGTTTGTACAAAATGGTGACAAACAATAGATAGTTATTAAGGAAAGTGTATTTTGATAACTACAATAAATTATACACCTAGCCTTAGTGAAGAACTTCTGTCCGGTAGAGGTATAAAGAAAAATCAAGTCAACTGTTACGTTATTAGAAGATTATTTATATAGGCGATTCATAAGCGTAAGTAAACGACTGTAATTAGCAGATTAACTGCTAAAAGTCACACGTTCAATTATTCTTGAGAATCCATCTATAGTCCACTTGATTACTAAGCGTTATCATGCAGTAATTAGTCATGCATTGTATTTTCTGTTGTTAATTACTGAAGAGAGTTATTGAGTACTTAAAGTAATGAAAACCATCAAATTATTAGTGAGTGTAGGAGGAAATCTCGTTATCTAGCAAGTATCTGTTCTTGTCCAATGCAATGTGGTGTGTACTTAAGAAAAATACCTTGAGTTTAGTGAAGTCATGATCATTTAGGTTAATTAGTACATATACACAAAAAGGAATTCTTTACGAAGATTAATATCAATCTAAAATTCTACAGAAATTACCTGCCAGATGATAAGGCAATATTCTTTAAAGCCATAAGCAAACTTTCACCTTCTACACATGCAAAACTGAAGTTTATGCAACCTGGATAACGTTGAACTGGATCACCATTGAGAGTAACATGCTCAATTTGAGATGTGATGCCATTGATTAAACGTTTACTCAATAGGGAAATATGTTCGTGGTCCTCCTATTGTTAATAAAATGGGGAAGTTAAGCGTATTATTAAACGGACAATACATCTTTCAACAAACAGGAAGTTGGTATATATATATATATATATATATATATATATATATATATATGAAAGATATATTTAACATAAAAATAAGTTGAGACGATAATACTCTACGAAAGTACGCAGCCCATAACTAATTTAGTATTTTAGTTTACATAAATGGGTTACATCATGAGCAATCAGCTATATATAGATGAGCAGTTTGAGCGTAACGTGGATACTTGACAATTCCTCGATCAGATTAGAGAGATGGAGAAATCAGAAAAATGGGAAAAATATATATGTCCTATTCAACAAATGTTAACTAACTGCTTTGACAAAATAATAAGTGGTAGCCACAAAACAGAATACTAGAAATGTAAGATTTAGCTAACTGGTTCGAATTATAAGCATCCATTCAGAGTATCACAGTTTATTAGACATGACAACTGTGTTAATATGCGTGATTCATAAATGACATGTACTGAGGACACGCATCAATTAATTAATTAATTTAACCTCAAACAAAACATATATGCAATTTAGGTCGGACGACCTCATTCATAAAAGACATTTTTTTGGTTGCAAATATTTCAATCTTTTAAAGGTATGAGTTCATGCCATCTATGTAGCTAGTTGGATGTGATAGATTTCAGTATGACACTGCAATTACAAATTAAAACCCATAACACTGCATTAAATGAACTTTCACTCAGAAACTATTAAAACCCCACCCACGAAAAAAATGACACAGATGTATAACACACCTGTTATAAAACTAACGCCAAAAAATAAATTGAAATGATGAAAATTCAGTGTGACAGTGTTAATGGTTTTTGACTAATAATCAGAAACATGTAATACTTAGTTTTATTTGCGTTTAGTGGACACATTCTCTTCTGATATCAACTAGGACTCTGAGTTTATTCGCATTTATCCTACATTTTGCACAAGTGAATCGCGAACAACTACAATTTTGTGATTTTGAATGAAACAAACTCATTCATAATTTTAAAATCTCGAGAATAAAAACATTATCACAATGGGACCTAATTTGCATTCCACAATAGATTCTTCCGCAACGAAATCATTAATTGAAGCAAATCTTTTTATTGAACTTTTATCAGCCACAGCTGACTAATAGCCCAGTAAGTCAGCCTCGTAACAGGATGTCCCTACTAAGTACAGTTTAGTCCAAAAATATATGCTTATAGACAATTAAGCTATATTTTTCAAATTAGCTAAGTTTTTACTATTCATCCGTCATCATATCGACAGTAGAAGCTAGGAAATATAAATATATCATTCTTTCACTTAATATTTATGGTTAGTTGTCTAACATCTCCTTTGTCTTATTTCAGTGAGACTGAACGAGTATATATTCAAAGTGATCACAAATTTTTTAATTTTTATCTGACAAGTCAAAAGTGATGTTCTAAGCGATAAAGCTTCAACTCTCTGTAAAAACAAAGAAGAGTGAAATGCAGACACGAAAACTAATGAGATAGTTCAACTGTTGAGAAGACGATAAATCGAGCGAAATATTTACTTTTAACTTAGATTTCTACCAATGGCTCTACTCTAGAACATAAACCCTAATTCAAAGAAATTTACTAAGCTAACAGCGATGAAATTGTTATCAACAATCAATTAATATCAAAATACTGAGGTTAATGCCACAATTAAATGGTGGAAATTATGGTGGAGATTAAACAAGTGGTTGCGTAATCCACAGTTTTGCAAAAGGGTTGGAGGAATAATGAGTGATCAAAAATATTATAGAAGAACCATGTTTCCAAACTGACCTCCATTTCTTCACCCGCTACTCGACAGGCCTCTCCTAAGCCAACCACTAAGGCTGTAGGAAGAGTACCAGATCGCAAACCCCGTTCCTGCCCACCCCCACTCTGTTGAGCTTCCAACCGGACCCTTGGTCGACGACGTACATAAAGAGCGCCAATGCCTTTGGGACCATACAGCTTGTGACCGCTAATAGACATAAGATCTATCTGAAAAATACCCACAATTAGATTTTTGACTAAGTAAGATGATAAACAAAAGTAATTCAAGAAACAATCTTGGTATGTTCATATGATATAGTGTCACCTAAAACAATGATCCTATAATCTCCTAAGAAATTTTAGTTGCATTACACCACAACTTCACGACAGATTCTCGTGGTGAAATATATACGCTAATTCATATAAGTTTGTGGACAAAAAATTGAAATACAACACAGAATTACTTTTGACTGAAGAAATATTCTCCTTTTTATGTAAAACATAGAAATGAGACACAGACGGTACTTACACATCCCAAAGCAAATAAATTTCAATTCCAGAAAAAAGAAATACATATACAAATTAAAGCATGATTTCAATTACCACTTATTTAACTGGTACTTAATTCAATCCGCGCATACGCTAACCATTCTGACAGATGTCTTTCGCTTAAACACTATTCTGAACTATAGTGTCACAAGTTGAAATCTATTTTGATTAAGAATGATGCTAGTGATAATCCCAAAATCATAAACGACTCTGACAGACAGATCTGTGCATGTTTGTATAGTTATTTTATCACTCTGGTGAATTATGCGATAAAAATGAAATGATGCAAAAACTACTTTCCAGCATTATAAAGTTACAAAACTACACTTGAATCTAGTCGTTGAGTTTTCGGAAAGTAACTTTAATATAGTCAAGTGTCTATTTTAAACAGGCTTTGTATTCATTTTTCGAAGGTATACGATATGACTGTGAGCTTACATTTTTGTCATTTATCTGTTTTCCCTAACGCAGGAAATAATATTTTCTACAAAGTTGAAGAATGTGCCGAAAGGGTTTCTTATATAACCGATAGTTGTGGATTGCAATAAGTTATAAGACCTATCACAAACTGGCATTATTTAACGTTAGTTTCTAATGAAGACACTATGCTGATGCGGTTATGACAATGAATTGTCAACTGGCAAATATCATTTTGCTGTGTGATACAAACAAAATCTGAAAATAACCTACCACGGTGTTTAAATCCTACTATTAAGTTATTGACAAGTGCTTGGTTGTAGGTGGTCTTGCACTGATAATACAGGAGCGCGGAAACTTGGACTACCTAATTTTCAAGATATTTTTAGTAACATCTAACTGGTCGAAGGACTACGGCAACGCTCTTCACTTCCACGCTAATACGGTGGAAATAATTTCTGAATAAAACAACAAACCTATTCTGGCAAGAAAATTTTAGTTTTTAGTGAAGGACAATAGATTTCAGAAGCCCAAATGACACAACGCTTAGAACAAGGAGTTAGCACACTTAGTATGCGGAATTTCGTTATCCTTTTATAATACAGGTCTTCGAGATTATCATTATACTGTCATCATGCGATAGTGTCTCGGTCATCAAAAAATCAGACTTACGAAATTTCGGCGACAACATTTATGCTCTAGACCTATGAAGAGTGGTAATTTGATGCTAATGAGTTTGCCTACTTAACCATCATTTGCTTACGACTGTCCGCATCCACTGACAGCACCATGACTGAGGTTTTAGGTAGAATGGAAGTTTGACACTACTAAATGTTGCTGTATGTATTACATCAAATATATATATATATATATATAATTATAAATATTACTCAAATTATGAAGAAAAGTGTAGAACTTTTATTTCCTCATGGCATAAATTCACACATTCCTTTACAAACCATACTTCATAGACATTACAGCCACTCTACCAATTCCGTACTATTATTTTGTATCGGAAAGTTATTGATTCAGAAATTTAGTATGGAGGCTGAAAATCTCGAGACATGAATAATTTGAATAATTAGACTGAAAACCAACATACGATAAACTTCCCTTGATAAGCATTAGGCAGATACCAAAGAAAATATACAGATTTGTATTTCAAACTATTTTGTACTAAAACGTCATTATGGAACCATTATATTTCAAATAACCACGCGAAAAGGATGCAAACTGTATTTGGATATAATCAGAAGAGTGAAGGCTTCATATTCCACCAGATTAATTATATCATATCCAAAATAATTTCTCTGGGTGAAGGCAACAAAATATAAATTTTCACACAAATCACTTTGGAAGAGTCAATGTCACAAAGAGAGTTGTAATTGGAGAAACTCTACCTCCAAAGTAGGTGGAAATACCTCAACACCAATGACACTTAGTAAAATTTGAAAATCATTGCTCACGTTCATTGAATTAACGTCAATTGGCAGCTTCCCAACAGCTTGAGCAGCGTCAGTGTGGAAGAAAACCCCTTTACTACGACATAGTTTCCCAATCTCCTCAATAGGCTGACGGACACCAATTTCATTATTTACAGACATTACAGAGACTAAGCTTGTCTCAGGTTTTATTGACTGTTCTAAAACCTTGTGGGAAGGCATAAATGACCAATATTGGTACCTGTAAGTCTAAAATCCCATTTTTCTGTACAGGCAAGTAAGTTACATCAAATCCTGCATTTTCCAAGACCCTGCAGGAGTCCAAGACACACTTATGTTCCTACAAGAAAGTAAAAATTAAGCAAAAGGGAAAGGTACTATTTGGGTTGTTACGATGTTTTTCTTTTTTGGATAGTAAAACTTGGCTACTCCTTTCAGAGCAATATTGTTACTTTCCGTAGCACCACTAGTGAAGATGATCTCTTTTGGATCGGCATTAATGAGACAAGCCACTTTCTGAATTGCATTAGAGTATGAAACACGGCACTACCTTTCTGGCATTTTCAACAGCATCCTCGCTTTCCCAGCCATAGGCATGTGTTCGTGAATGTGGGTTACCAAACTGACTCATATAAAAAGGTAACATAGCATCTAAAACACGAGGATCCTTGTCGCGTTAAGGGTAATGAAATAAGCTTACTGTCGGAGTAGTTGCTTGAAAATCACAATAAATAGGCCGTGTAACATTTGAGTTTCTTGACTTGCTACCATCTTCCACTAAAACTGAAAAATTCGATAAAAGTTCGTATAAATTACGTTCTGCTTCGGCGCAGAATTTTCTGAAACCACTCAGAGTTTTCAGGCACGGCCTTCTCACAACAAAACTCAACCGCCCGAGCAGCATTACGGCAAGGATTATTTCAAAATATAGCACTAACCTTGCGAAATGTTACACTGATTAAGAAAAAGCGTTAAACTCACAAACTCCAACACTTGAACTTATGAAACTTCCGAAAGTACCAGCTGAAAACAGCAAATAAAAGTCGAATTTGGCTTTTATATTCTCGTTCACTCTTTTTTGTTTTAATTTATATCTCGGTTCATTTTCTATTGAAATCCTGAGTAAGTAGTGGTCAGAACAAGTTTTGGATTGTTTACCTAAGGCTGTTTTGTGTTTTCGTTTTTCTCTTAATTGGCTCTCACTCAATTGTGATTGCTTCCTTTGAAGAAAGTAGTTTACGAGGTGTAAAATCTACTTGGATAACGACAATATGCTGGACTTAAACAGATCTACCGGTATCAAACCACTACTACATCTCTTACTGCTGCCCACTTTTATGCCTTCCCCCAAAATTTCATGCGGACGGACTGTTGTAAGTTCCGCTATTCTTCTAGGGCAGTAAATAATGGTGTGGGATTATCAGTGTGTGTAGAATGCCTGCACAAACCAAAATTTTTGATTTTATTCGAACTTGCTTTTCTATCAATATACATATCCACCGAATTTATGCGAGTTCTGTCTTCTATAGATAACCTGTTTACTACACATGTACGTTAATTGTGCCATTATTCAGCAAATATTTGCAGTGTCCTTTCTTCACACATCCTATCGCGTTATATAAAAATCATCGTGGTTATTCCTGAAATTTCTCTTTTATCTTCTTTATATTGATATCCAATGATGGGTATGGTCCGCCAAGTTAACGAGGTTTAATATTCATGTGGAAAGTGGAATAAAACTAGTATCGTCTAAAATTTAGAGGCTAAATAGTGGAAGTGTATGTATTGATTTCTGTTCAGCTCTCAGAGGTGTCAAATGTGGTTCTAGGGCGGGCCTGTGGGGTTCTGGGGAGTTTCAGCTGGACAATATCTGCGTGATTATCACCTGAAACTGTTATGCCGACTAGATAGGGTGGACATTCATCAAGCGGGAATGCTATTTAACGTTGCTCAACAGGTCATTTTCGTCTCTACGCTATTCATTAAACTACATAACGTTTATTCCGTAAGGACTATAGAGACTTCAAAGTCAGTGGACGGACCTATCTGACATGTGTAACCCGTGATATCTTCGACTTGGGACATCTTTAGTGTTCTTATGCTATCCATCATAAGTGACAATGTGCATCCTCTTGGCGTGGATATGCCTATTTTGTGTTTATCCATTTTGTTTTGCCTTCCATTTCGGCCATCTACATGGTGGCCCAGATCTTACCACAGCTAGCTTTATAAACTTCCATTGATCCTAGTTGAGAAAAGGGATTAGGAAGAACCAGTGTGAATGAACACTGAACTCACATCCGACGACTTCGTTTATTCGAATCGGATTATCAAATATTGGTTGTAAAACAGTCCTTTCGTGGTACTGTCGCTTACTTGTTGACCAAAAAAGAGCACAAGCATACCAGGAGAATTAATGCATGTAGTGTTGGCCATTATTTATACGCCTTTCATACTAATCAAGTGATGACTGCTGATAAGGCCTACTGTGCGTGATTAGTTATGTTATGATGACTTTATTTCTTAACTCAGTCCGCCTTCTGACATTCTTCTTTCGGTGTCTCAGTTGGTTGTTATGCGTTATTCTGAGTTTAACATAGTTGTATTCTCCAAGCAACACGTCTCCTGAATCTTCGTCATAAAGGTTTCTATGGATGGTTCATTGACAGAAAAATCTCAGGGTTATATTTCAGATACCCTGAGAAATCGTAGCAACATTAATAATCACATGAGGCAGTTTAGAACAAAGTTTGCAACAATCTATACCCAGCTGCTGTTGAGAAATTTTCCCACTCAGATGTAAGATTAGCAAATAGAGGCGACCTTTTTAGAAATTTACAGATAACTGAAGCTTCAATCAACGCACTTGGTAGAAAGCTTAGTATTTGGGAAGCCAATGACAAATGATCCTTATAGCATCTCACTGAATATTCCGACTTATCTGAGAAAGTTTTGCCCCAAACTAATTTTGTTATTGCTGTTCAGAATCTGTCAAACTCTGTAAGCATCCCCATAAAGTGTATGTATAGGTGTCTCAGAGGTTGAACATCTCGCTTAGGCCCTATGACTTTCACTCAGTAGTCTGTTGCAGCAGCTGTCAGACAGGCGGTAGCCTCCGAAGATAGAGAGAGATCTATCCTGTCCCTCATTTTTAGTGGACAGCACTTCCCTTGATTCTTTTCTCTGTCTAGCAGGTTTCATGTTATTTGTCCGACGAAATTATTCACTAAAGGGTTTCCTAATTAAGGATAGATAACAAGATTTTGTCTTAGGCTACAGTCTACTTGGTAGGTAGAGGGGTTTCGTGGAAAAAATGAATTGCATATTTTTTAAAGGGAAAACGTCATCTTATGTGATATGGTAATAAGCTATTCCTGGGACATTACTGCTCCTCATCTTTACCAAGTGTGATGTACTGTTTAACTTCGTAAAAGAGATGTACAACAGAAGTGAAACTAGATGTCAAGTCACATTTCTTCACATATCAATTTCACATAGGTCCCTGATAATTGTGTGGAAATACTCAATCCCACAAAATAACAGACAGTTTTGTTTGATTATTCTCATTCAAAACAGAACCTAATGATTCATCTTACAAACCACAAGCTCCCAAAGCTCTGCAATAGGCTTCAAAGCCAGCCTTATCATACCCGAATTCCAGCACTTTACCTCAGCTTTTCCGAAATCGCTTGGGTATAAAACAGCTTATGCAATAAAAAACAGCACAAGGCACCTGAAAAGAGACATTCTGTAGGAAGACTACTACGGTGAGCTCTGGAGTAACACAAGAAGAGTTAAACACCGCAAAGCGGAAGTAAAGGCGCTACTCAATTTCTTTAGCAGGATCCCCCTTTGGATGGCTGACCGCCACATATTCAGTCGATTGCTTTCAGAAAAGTCCAGATGAATACGCTAATTTAAACGTCTTGAGACTGAAGGAGCCTCATGGGTATGAGGGAGTGCAGTAGCACTGCGGCTATCCACCTGATAATTTTCCCTTACCTTTCCGATTTAATTTTCCTCATCCCTTTCTGTTTTGAGTAGGTTTTTCTGATTTCATCTGTCAATCTCCTCTCTTCTTATTTCTCCTCCATTATTATCTTCCAAACTTCAAGTTTGTACTTGACTGATTTTAAGGAATGTATAACGAAACGATAGCCCTCTTTTTGTGCTTTCGGATAGTCATTTACTCACCATCAAACCACATTCACCTTTCGTATATTTTGGTGTCCCGGAAACCGCAATAAGAACCCCAGGTAATTTTCTTGCAGTCAGCACATTTTCGTTTTCTTCATTTGTTTAGATGAAAAAGGCACTGCCCACTGATTCCGAGAATTCAAATTCAGTCCTTGTAATACATATATTTGCTGCTGTTGTTGCAGACGTCCACATGATTTCAAACTACAAAAGCCATTTGGCGAGCATGCATACGCCTTTAGTTCTTAGAATGTACACGGTTGTCAAAAGTGCCTGGTTTCGTTGATGATAGCTACAATAGTCATTCATCCATCGTAGCTCTCGCGAAAAATTTTAAATAACGTTGAATCGTACAAGGTAAACTTTGCATAAAGTCAGTCGAGAGTGGTTACAGAGAATTTTAAACCACATCAGCCTTCTCAGGTTCGGGAATAATTAAGTATCAGAACTTACCCAAAACGTTTGTAACAAGGCTTTTTACCGTCTCAGAACAACCGTTCAAAAAAGATCGACGGCGTCTGTCTACATACATGTTTAAAATGACCTTGAGAAGCAGTAGTGTCATTGGTAAATGAAGACAGTGAATAATCAATAGGATTTCAAAGCTCATGAGTAGCGTGAGAAAAGGCTGAAATTATCCCGCATGCTCAAGGTCATTGATGGAGTGAGGCGCTCAAAGGTCATTTTCGTCCGTGTTAGTCGGTTATGTTGGATTGCAGTTCCATAGCCGTTCGTTTACACATTGGTTTAATGTTCTGTTGGCATTTATAGGTGATTCCCATGTACTGATAGCATTCTTTTGTAAAATAGTACTGTTCTTCACACGAAAATAGCCACATTTTGACGTAGTCTTCATTGAATGACACTATGTCGAAAGCTGCAGCTTCTACAAGAAATAAACTATTTGTGTAGATAACATTTCCCCCCAACTACCCCATCTTCTTCATTGTAGAGATGTTTTGACGCATTCAGCATGAAACACTAATCATTACAACCAATATGCTAAGCGTGTCACAGTCAGATTAAATGACGCAGACACCAACATAACTAGCCAGGAAATGAGAATTCCTATCAATCCAGAAAACATACAACAACATTTTATTAAAAACTATTAACAAAACAAATTTGCCGAGCGAAATTCCAACCAACATGCCGGATAAGTCCAGCCGTGAGAAAAAATTTCGTCATAAATCAATAAGTGTGGTGAGAGAATTATAAACGTACATTTATAAACGACATGTAGTAAATTAGGCCTTTATACAACAGTCATACCAGTTCACAACAGACTAATGCTCGCAGTTCACTTTTGTTTGCCGAATAGTCTCGAATTTTTCGGAAGCTACTTATCTAGGAGTAACTGTCTGTTTCCGAGTAATTTTATATTTAGTTTTTATCATTATTCCTGAAGTCCGCATAAAACGCTTTATCTTCATTGTAACTGGGTGTTCAAACGAACTTCAGACCAGAAAAGGTGAATTTCTGATGTGGCTCAGGTAAGTTTGTCATGTCAGGTTGTTTAGCATCACTTTTTCACAGTAATTTAATTGACTAGTGTTAGTCGGCTGCAGTTAATTAACAGCACTTCTGCTTAGAGTTCAATATGATTGCCAGAACCTATAAATCATTTTCTCGGAAATCATCCAGGCTCACATGTGTATATTGTTGCAGATTTACTTGTTTAATGGAACGCAGTGCAGTGATGAAAAATTTGTTAATCTGTGTTTGGTACGTTAGTCTCAAAAATGATTCATATTCCCCTTCTTTGATCTACCTTACTTGTTTATATACCGCTCCGTAGTTTCATTAACCTTTTCCCTTTTTAACTTATTCTGTTGCATGAACCTTGCAGGAAGCGTCAACAGCATAATTAATACTTACATATTCTTGTCAGCAGCACACGCCACATACTCCCTGCCATAAATGTCTCTAGAGTATTCACTGCATTCATCTGAGTGTAGTAAGCTCTTCTGGCAGATCACTGCATCCTTTCGTGCCCACCTTAGGATGAAAACAGAGCTAACACACTTCTTTTCGTCGCCTCTGCTAATGTTTTCGGTAGGACCACGTCTCTCGAACAGTCAGTAGTTTCTACCAACCTCGAATGAGTATTGACGAAGTTATGCAACAGTATGCTTTCTTTCTGTACACCTAATCTCCACACCAAGGCACTATGTATTTCTTCTTTGCTCTCTGTTCCAACTTCCCGCTGTCAATATTCTTCCTATACTCACAATCTCTGATCACTTCTTTGAGTCCTGTTTCTCACATACAGCACTCTATTGGTGATCTCTTACAATACACTGACTAAAAAGCCGACTTTGGTTTAGAAACGAACATCCTTGGTGAAACCGCACCTCTAACTAAGTCCTCTCTCGGGTGCATAGTGTTCATCAATCAATTAACAGAACAAGCAGTTAAAAGCCTGAGACTGTTAATTTCTTTCCTACCTGTTCATTCTCAATCTTTCCTTTGTTCAACATTATACTACTTGCCATTAGTAAGTAGCATGATTTTTATATGTCAATTTATAACAATGACATTTGCTTACAACTGCAGTTAAATTACTTGTTCTATTATCATTCTATTAATGCATAGTTCTTATTTTTCTTCTCCTTAAACATTATTTGCTGACCTTAACCTATAGTGTATGCTTTACTATGAAAGTTGTTTGTTCATATTTGTTTATTCTTTGCTTGGCATTCGCGGGCCGTTTGAACCGACACGTGGATCGACCTTGACACAGCATTGCTGTTTTTACTTATTGACTGCACAGTGGTTGTGCATTTGACGGCATTTAGCCACAGACACCTCACATTTTGAGGTTTGTATATTATATATCTATTTTTGTGTAATAAAGCTCCGTATTGCAGAATATCCTGTATTTCGGACTTTACGCGTCACTCTACGTGTGGTTAAATCTATAGTTTGGATTATCGTTTCGGATTTCTTTCGGGAGAAATTCACAGAGACCTTCTACTAGCACTGGATCGGATGGCCTTGCTTCAATAATTTTCAAAGCAGTGGGTGTGGTATTCATCTATTACTCCTTAAATTCATCTCAATATATGCGGACACTGGCACCTACTCTAATGAATTGGAAACTAGCTATATAATTCCACACTACAAATCCGGGGATAAGGCGGACGTAAGCAGTTACAAACCTATAAATATAACCCCGCTTATCTCGCAAATCATGGAGGAAGTTGTTAAAGATCAATTAACGGACTACCTACTTAGGGAAGATCCTGTCACAAGGTCTCAATACGGATTTCTCAAAAATAGGTCCTGCGTTATTTAACTTTTCGAATTTTTCATCTGCATCACTAGTGGTCACTAAGCTCGTAATCTAGTCGCTGTTCTCTACTTCGATATATCTAGGGCATTTGACATGGTATCTCACAGTATTCTCTGTGAGAAGCTGTACTTATGTGAAATTCGCAATCCATTACTAAAGTGGTTAAAATCATTTCTAAGCAACAGGGTACAAATAAACAAAGTCGAGTCAGTATTGTCTCAGCCTAGGCAGATGACCAGTGGGGTTGTGCAGAGCAGCGTCCTAGGACCATTTTTATTTACAGTCTACATTAACAGCATTTGTAACTGCTTCGCCTCAGGTAAACCATTCCTACATGCTGACGACCTCAAAGTCGTTTACTGCTGCTACAGTCACGAATTAGACTATCTGGTAATTAGAAGACTCCTTGAACTAAGTAGTCTCGCAACACGGTGCGCTAGATTCCCTACCTAAGTTTAACATTGACATATGGGGCTGGATTTATGTCGGCAACAGTAGCGTTGACCTAACTCTTGAAGTAAGTCGGCGAAATCTAGCCAAGCTGAACTAAGTCGTAGATCTCGGTGTCAGATACTCTAGTAACTTGACGTTCTCTGAACAAACTGACTACGCTAGACGCTAAACACGATGGCTACTAGGATTCATAACTCTCAATTTCTTTAGTCGTGAAACTAGGTTTTATTATACAAAGTATGTATCCAACCTATTTTAGGATACCGCCCGTTTATTCTTAGCGGACTCAGACAAAATGACAAGCTTAAGTTAGAAGGAGTGCAACGGCAATTCACCTTAAGAATTCTCGGTTTAGAAAGTGGTCTCCAATACTATGAACGTTGCGACAGACTAAGTTTAGAACCACTCTGGAAAAGACGTCTTAAGTTAAACCTGATTTTTTACTACAAGCTAACTAATCTGCTCGTGCACTCCTCCGAGCCAGTAATTAAACCTACCGCTGTCATCAGTTACAATCTTAGAAATCATCACAACCTAGTTTCTACAGAGCATTGTCAGACTTACATGCGGTATAATTTCTTCTTAAATAAGTTTTCAGTCATTTGGAATAGACTACCAGCTGATGTGCGCGATGCAAACACACTCGCAGTGTTCATCTCCTCAGTCACCAGACTGCTCAAAGATGACAGTGCACTTCTGAGTCTGAATCCTACACCCGCTTTTTCGTCCAACATAGATATTTTAAGTTCATTAAACGTGTAGTTACAACAAACTACAATAATAAATTTTAATATTATTGGAAGTACATGATAGACATTTTTACACAGGACAATAATATTAGCTCACACAATATAAAAGTTAGCATCACGGGAATAGTTAGTTAGTGCACCAAAATAACTATAATTACTAAACAGAATATATATGTATATATACACATTAATCACCCCCTAAGTACTCCACTTGCTTTCTTTTGCGTTGTTGTTGTTTGTCTTCTTTTTTCTCTCACCATTTCAGCTTCCATTTAGCTTTTTGAATGAGAATGAAGAATGTGTACCATTTACCATGACAAGTGATCTGTAAACATTATTGGTCCCATAACTCACAATTCCCTCGTGAATTGCGCATTGCCTTCACCAACGACGCAACCTGGATTACAGTTGTGAAATATATCTTTATACCAATAAAAAAGTATTGATTTATAATACTTCACGAATGTAACTTATAACTGATCTTGTCTGCAAAATAGCTTGCATTTCTTGAAAACACCCGTTTATAAGAAAATATAAACTGTCATTATTATTAGTCTACCTTGAGCACTATTCACTTGTGATGTTACGAAAAAAATGCTGACAAAAGTATACAAGTGGATTACTTATTTTAAATTATTATCAAGAATAAGACTCGATGCCGTACACATCAAAGTTATATGGAGGAATTACTTCAAGCTTTATTTTTTTCCCAAGTATTTGTAATCCATCCAAAACATACTTGGGTTTTTTTGTTAATACGAAGACAATATTTCTATATTTCTTGATGCGCTCCATTGAATGACTAGTTATCATATTGTTCCCATAGGCAAAATGACTGCAACCTTATAATTTTACCATGAACCAAATTTATGTAATTTAAATAATACTTATCCATGCCTGTACAATTTGTGTGTCCTACACAGGTAGGAAAAACTGTATTTTATTAAATTACTATTATTAAATATGTTTACTAATCGTATATGTAATTTATCATATTGATGATGCCTGTAAACTGGCGTCCCTCATGTAAAAAATGAGAATATACTATTATTTATTTATTTATTTATTTTAAATTAATACCTCATTTGTATATAAATCAAGAATAAAATTCGATGCTATGCACACCACAGTTATGTGAGGGAAATGAATTCCAGATTTATTTTTTCCAAGAATTTGTAATACATCGAAAACATACCTGGGTTTATTTCCTTAATGCGAAGATAATATATCTATATTACTTGATGAACTACAGTGAATGATCGGATAGCAGATTATTCCCACAAACCAAAGACCAAAGGAAAGAGCAAAAAAGTATTATCAAAATATTTCGGTTATTTGCCGTCTGTTTACTGTTGTGTATGCTAGTTTATCGTCATAATCTTTCATTCTCCTATTATTATTATCTTCTATGGTACATTTTTTCATATCTGTACTGGGCTAAGTTTAGATAAGCCTAATGAAATGACAAGCTAAGGAAAAAATACATTCTTTGATTACAGAGCACTAGTGCCATAATTGTGGAAATGGGTAGGTATTACCACTATACATTCTAAAATAATTACTGCACTTGAATGCAAAGTTCTACTCTGAAAATTCAGTACAGTCCAATCCAATTTGCCTACGCCACAACTACGCTCATTAACTATAAATTTACAAAACAGAAAATAAGGAAATCAGATTATTACAGCCAAAAAAGCATAAGACGTCATAAAAGAAAAAAAGCCCGGAAAGGTTGGTGTGATGGCTGAAGCATGAGGTTGCATTCAAAATGAGAATAAAACACAAGTAACATCTGTATCACTGCAATGTGTTTTAAGGTAAGTCATCTAGAATCCGTCAACAACAGTTTCAGCAGTCTTGTGAATACTGACGAATGAAAATCACATTTCTCTAGCTCGTTCAAAACTCATAACCACTGACGGTGTGTATCAGTATTTGAGAATTTAAATTCTTTGGTTTTAAAATCAGTAGTTCTGGTGTAGTTACATCCTTGCCCTATATTGGGTATTGTCTCATCTTACACTCTCGGTCTTCACTGCAACTCTTGTCTCTCTTCTTTTGTTCTGATTATTATCGTAATTGTTTTTTGTGAAATATATACTACTGAGTGCAGCCGATGAAATTTTTTGTCAGGTTTCACAATATATTTTTCTCCTGTATCTTCATTGGCTTTGATTTACAACAGGAAAATACTTGAAATTTGGCATTGAGATTTGCTTCATTTATTTTTTTTAGATTACAATGCATACACCGAAATTAACTCCACCTCAAAAAGAATCTATCATGTATCCTGATCGATGGGCAACAATTGATGGAGATGCTGACAGACTGATTTATTTTCGACCAGTTCTTACCAACTGCACACTGTCGTCAGAAGACGCTAAGATTTGTGAAGGTGGTAATGATGAATCACATGCAGTAGGTGTTTGTTCTCAATCAGTTGAACTTCTAGATGGTGATCGTATATCATGTCTGTTTGCTCATTTTCTAGTCAAAGTCTTAAAGTCAGTTTCTTCTGAACATGATTTAACTATTGGAGTAGTTCAAACAGCTTATGCCAATTCTGCGTCTACTCGTTATTTAACTGAACAACTCAATGTATCAGTAGTCTGTGTACCGACTGGTGTCAAGCATTTACATTATGCTGCACAAAATTATGATTTTGGAATTTATTTTGAAGTAAGTTTGTTCACTGGTGTTTGTGTCAAGTAAAACATGAAACTTAAGAGTTATGCAATAATAATCGTTGAATGTGGGGAATACGAAGAGTAAGAAGAACCTAAGACAGGAAGAGAATCGCATCTAAAGTTAGAAACTCGTGTATGGGCAATATAGTAGAAAATACCGTGCCTAACCATTCAGGCAACCTCTATTAAAAAAGTGCATTAAGCACGATTCTCTGTTCTAACACTGCTCAATTCAGAACGCAATGCTGGTAAGTGGATTAAGAGTAAGACATACTTTCAGGGGTCTGAAGTATAAAAATATGATAATATAAGTAAACTGAAAAATTGCTGAGTTGGTGAGGTGATAGTTGAGTATGAAACAAAGACCTGAGTTTCGCTAGGCTTCGTACAGTGACCTAAAATTGTCAACTAAACACCCTGCTAACAATTCAGTCTCTCGGTTCAGTTCCAAATGACACTGTAATCTAGTTTCTCCTTTCAGTTTTAATCGTCATTAAAAAGTTTTCCATATGTTTTACTTAGTTACTGAGCATTATTATTATTACCTTCATGCAACGTAGGCACCAAGAAATATGCTTTCGAATTGGTAGAAAAAATAAAAAATACGGGGAGATAGACATACTTGGAGAAAAATGGCGATGAAGTTGGTGTTCTCATTAAGTAATTTCGAGGTAATATTCATCACATTGTAATACTTTAGGCAGTAGAAGGAAGGATGGTGCATCATGATTGCGGTTGATTTCCGATTCCGAACCATATCTGATGACGTTTGGATCCAGTCATATACATTTATTTTATTATTATTGGTTCCTTAGATTCCAAGTGGAACGTAGGGCTTCAACAACACATCTCCACTCTGTTCTGTTTTCTGCTATCCTTCTCAGCTGAAACACAATTGCCCGTAGTCTCTCATTTCCTCTCCGCACGATCTTCGCTGTCACCCTACGACTACCCAAGCGCCATTTCTGATTCGGATTCCACTCGAGCAATGGCCTGCATTGAGCACGATGTCATTTGACGGACTACTCAGCATATGCCCAATTCATCTCCATTTTCTGTTACATATTTGTTGAACCTTAGGTTAGTTTGTTCCCATAGTTTCTTGTTGTTAATCCTTTCTGGTTGGTCATTCGATCTTCAATTTAGAGCGAAGGCAACTGTTGATAAAAGTCTGCAAGCTGTTGTGAATGCTTTTCGTGTCACGCCAAGTCTCTGACCCATATAACAGAAGTAACTCACTTCACATTTGTGTTGGAAATCCGAGTCTTGTTGTTCATGCTGAGTGCGGGAGATTACCAAAGTGATTTCACATTTACAAGTGTTGGTTTGAAGGGATTTGATTTGGTTGGTTGCGTGGCCTCATCATGAGCTGGAATCGGCTAGACAACCATTGGAAAAGCTAGTAGTGCTGGACAGACGTTTCGTCCTCGTTTGAGACTCTTCAGGTTGACGAAGGTGTATCTTGCCCTTCCGACTCTGGCTGGCCTTGACATCTTCATCCATTCCGACTGCCTGTGGTTGAAACGATGCTTCCTAGATAAGTGAGGGAAGTGACCTCTGTCACACCTCTCCCGTTGATGTTGATTGGTGCTGGTTGTTGTTGGTGTTGCTGTGGGTTGATTATCTTCATCGCCTTTGTCTTCTCTGTGTTCACTCGGAGTTCTGTCTTCACTGCCAGCCTCTTCAGCCAAATTGTTGGTTGGTTGCCCACAAGTCTTCGAGTTTGTGTGACATCAGACATATATCATCCACACGGGAAGTTCAGATCTTCTAGATTCTTCTCATCGGTCAGTGCAACGTATTCCTGTCTTCGCACTCCCCACGCACAGTCTGTTGCATAATCCAGTTCATCATAATTAACAATATCTTTGGTGATAATAGGCAGCCAGCTGGTCTTGCTCCTGTACTCACTTCAAAGGCTTAGCTGAGTTGTCCGTTTTGGACCACATGACTGACACGTGGCATTGTCATATAGCTGTTGAACGAAGCTGATAAAGATTACCTCTTGGTCAACGCTGTCGATGGCCTATTCAGAGTCGATGAAGTTGAGGTAGTTATTTGACTGCCATTCCATTTTATTTTTTTATTTTGATTACAGCTTGATGCCACACCGTATTTTCAGTACAAGTATGGAATTTTCAGCATGGATATCGGTAGCCCAAATATACAGGCCGACCATAGATATCAGGTGTGCGCCGGCAGGGAATCGAACCCCGGACCATGTGCGTGGTCGGCGAGAGTCCTAACCACTGTGCCACCGACGCACAGTGCATTTTTCTTCACCGAAGATGAGTAGATAGACAATTTCATCAGTAAATGTTTTGCCTTTCCTGGATGAAGCTTGTCCAACATCTGAAATAATTAAGTTATTTTATATGAGGGCACACTTTCGAGCAATTAAAGTACATGCATTGATGTTATATTTGTCTCATGCATCTGTTTTGTTGAACTCAGTCCTTTAAACTTATCATTTAATGTTATTCCCCTCAAAACGTCCATCATGATAATTGATGTTAGGCCAAAGTAACTGTACCTCTCATCCCTTGGTCTATCTCAAATTGTCGGCAGCATTGCGTCTCTTGTATAAGCCGAGAAATTCCTAAGTTAATCATACGTAAACACAAATGTGGGAACCTGTTTGCCACACTTGAGAATCCTGAGACGAGGAAATTTTATAGAACTGCTAGGAATAAAGCTATTGCAGAAATCCGCATATCATGGATGAAGTCCAAACACATGAAGCTCAAAATACAAAGACACAACCTAAGAAAATTTTTCGTACATGAATTTCAGGAGTAAAATATCCAATGGTGTTCTAAATCTGAATACTGACAATGGCACAGTCGAAGAAGATCAAGAGAAAGAGGAACCAATGGCAGACTACTTCACTCAAGTCTTTACACGGGAGTCATCACTCCCTATAGGATCAGCTCTGGCTGCACCATAGGAACACGGGATAGATTCCGTTGACATCAACCAAGACGCAAACAGCGAAGGAAAGTTTCTTTTCGACAATTCATTTTCATGAGCTGTAATATCATTATTATACTGAACAAAGAAATCTTTAGACTAATCAGATACTGCTAATCTTTGTCCTCGAAAATTGCATTCCATAATGTAAGGTGTAAGTAGGGATGACTAATTGTAAGTTAAAAAGAGGCAGAAGTTGGCATGACGTAATAAGTGTGAGATAATGACTAATCAGTAAGCTCGTTTAGAATGGACAGAAACTAGCGGAAAGGGAATTGAGTGTTTTAATATGAAATCTGTATGAAAAAGATATGTTGTTAATAAGCAGTAGTAGAGTGGTAAGATATAGATGATGGGAATAATAATGATAATAAAATAACAGTAGTAATACAATAACAATAATAATAATAGTGAACTCTCATAATAAAAAGAAAGAAGCGAAATCATAATAAGAACTTTACTCTGGCCTCGGTAAGGCGAGAGAATATATGTATTGCTTTTGAACGCAGAGATCCGCTTTCAGATCTTGGACAGCTAATGCTTCAGCTATGTATAGATGGCGTATGCGAAGTCCCTTTGTGCGATATTGAAGGAATATGTGTAACACTGTGAAGCATTCATGTGGGGGTTGTCGATGTCCGGAGATGACAGGGTGTTCGAGGATAGATCTGCCGCTATTCTTCCTCTGGCTAACCAAGCTGGACAGTGTTCTAGAATACGCTTGCGGACTAGACGTTGAGTACGGCCGATACACTTTGCTTCACACGAGCAAGTTAATTGATGAATACATATTCATTGGGTGTAGATGCAGGGAAATCAATGGGTCCTGATGATCTTCATTCATGGTCCACACAGCTAGGCCATTGACCACGATCTTCAAGCTCTCTCTCCTAAATGGAGTGTTACCGCGTGACTGGAAAGACGCCATAGTAACCCCCATCCACAAAGTCCTTCAAATAACAGGCCTATTAGTCTCACCAGCACCTTAATCAAGACAATGGAAAGAATCATCAAGAAAAGTATCATGACATACCTGGAAAACAACAATTAATTATCCGTAGCACAGCATGGCTTCCGAAGAAACCTCTTATGCCTGTCAAATCTCGTCACTGCCAAAGAAAGCTGGATCAAATCAAGGGACAAGAGAAGACCCGTTGATGCCGTCTACATAGACTTCAGCAAAGCCTCGTCACAAAGGACTAGTCATGAAGTTGGAAAGTTCTGGTATCAAGTGCAAGTTACTAAACTGACTTAGGGAATTACCCAAACAAAGTAGGCACAGGGTACTCGAGCTTGTCCTATGTATTTTGCACATCAGTGAGTCATCTCTGTTCACCGATTCCCCTATGGTCCAATACACGGATGACTTAAAAATTCCGAGAGAGCTGAAGGGCAGCAGTGATACGCTCACGTTACAAAAGGACCTCAACAAATTGTCAGAATGGTCCAGAGAATTGATGCTCCCAATCAATGTGACGAAATGTGCAACAATGTGAATTGAACAAGCAAGCATCAGCTCCTACAAACTAGAGGGAATAACACTTCCATCAGTTCAGACTCATTTGGATCTAGGTGTCACAGTTAACCACGACTTAAAAACTACAGCACACATTCACGCGGTGGCTGCACGTAGTTTCAGATAGGAATAAAATATATATATATATATATAGTTAATGGTAATTCGCAGAGCCTTTACTAGAAACACCAGAGATGTGTTCACATCCTTATATACATCTCTGGTGAGGTAAAGACTAGAAAACTGTATCTAGGCAGCCAGTTCCTGTCTTAAAGGGGACTCAAAAATTCTAGGAAGGGTTGAAAGGAAGGCAACACGTATGATTCTCGGCATGAGTAACTTATCATACGAGGAAAGACTATGCAGTTTAAATCTCTTCTCCCTGTCATACCGCTGGTAGAAAGGAGATTTAATCACAATGTTTAAAATTTTAAATAATGACTACGTACCTGACCTATTCTCTCTTTTCCCTCTCACCAGATCGGCACATCTTAGAGGACATAGCAGGAGAGTTCAAAAGCCAAGGACAAATCATACTGCTGTTGAGTATCGATTCTCACGTGGAGTCATAAACTCTTGGAACCGAATCTCAGAAGAAGTGGTGTCTTCAACCTTAACTGATTCATCTAAGAAGGGTTTGGACAAACACAGAAATCTACTAGAAAAGGATAAACATAGGCTCCAAACGTTCTCTTCCCAACCAATATATCCGAAATCTGATGATCTTAGCGTGTCGAAGGCAGAACACATCGGCGACTCCTGTCATTAAATCCTAAGCGTAGTTTATCGGAGTGAAACCATGTATTTGAGGTGGAAACACTTCATACTTCAGTGCACTGACTACTTGGCCGTAATAACCTCTCCAAAGGACTTCCTTATAATGTTTGTTCTCTGTTCAGTTAAGACTGAAAGTTTGCTGTCATCCGCTGTGTTCCTACAGATGTTCTCGAGACGAGGTAGAGCAAATACCACAGATGTTTAAATTGCTCCAGCCACATTGCATACGTTTTATCTTTTATATTCGGACCCGCTCTCATGTGTACTATCATCAGTTACATTTCAAATTCATCTCGTCATTTTTCGATCATACGTGTCAGGTTCTGTCTAAATATATAAGATAAATTTTTGGATTATGTGAGGTATTCACTAAGTGTCCTGATGCGATATCAAGTGAAGGTTAATTTAAGAGGACTTTCGTTTGGCTATGTGATATCTTTTCATTGTTTTACCTGGCCATTGAAGTTAATCCTTACGGCCTTGAAACCTTCAGTGCACAGATTAAAGTCAGTGTGCTGTCATACGATTCCTAATTTTCCTTGATTTTACCAGATAAGACTTGTTTTCCGTATGAGAAATACAAACGGATTTTGTTAAGAAAAAATGGTTTTCCTTTAACAAGGTTGTTAAAAACAAAGTTAACCTTTTTTGTTAGTGTAATTTTTATGAAACAGTAGTGATACCAAAAGCAGTACCAATTTACATACCTGCAGTGAGAATGCTGTGCTGTATAGTGTTTTTTCTTGCGATTATCGTTGCATTATTGTGACTGAGCGAGAGACTACTGATGCGTAGTTATTCTTTTCTGGATTTCGTCCATTTTAAAATATTCTCAACATCCCAAGCTTACAACAGTTCTAAACTTATTCTACATATTTTTCGATAATGCCTTTTTGTGGTAAATGAAGATTTCATCCACCCACTATGTTCTGAAATAACTCTGGTCGTTCCTAAAAAGAGAGCTGAAGTAACTCTAATCCGTGTTTAATATGTCCTGTGAGGGCTGGAACAACGCTGATAAGCAAGCCCAGTTGGTTCTGATCTACTCATGAAAATGCCTAGAGGAAGAACACGGTACTGAATTAGTGACAGTCATGCTGAAAACCAGCACTGAGTTCTAGTCTGTGCCTTTAAAAAATCCATTTCAAAACAGATTGAGAATTTACTCACTAGAGAATGTTGGAATTATTTCAGAATTAGTGAAATTTAATTCAGCATTATGGTAAGCTTGGGATGTAACATTTAATAAATCAACTAGTACTAAATAACGTACAACTAGTGCCGTTGTTGTACTTACGTATCATACTTAATTCTTCAAGGTTGTTGATTCATTTAAACATAAAAAATTACAACTGTCCACTGAAATCCAGTCGCCAGAGAAATTTCTGCCCTATGTGTAACGGTGTTTGCATACTGCTACGTGAAAATTAGTCACATGTAACATGTGGGCATTCTGTTGTGTTAGTCAGGTGGGGTTGGGAGGATAACCACCTTTTGATAATATGCCCGTCTTTATCTATAACATAGACATCCATAGCCCAAGATGCCTGAGTTCCGGCTAGTGATATCTGAGTTCCCATTCGGCATATGATTTAGGCATCAATGCTTGAAGTATGGAGTCTGCAGAGTTATTATATGAAGCCTAGAATGGTGCTGTACCGAATTAAGTTATTGGCAACGAAAACAGGAGTATGAGATGCTAGAACTTTATGTTAAGTAATAATATCAATAAAAAGTGGCAGAAAGCCAAGGGAATTATCTCTGTATGTGCGCATTTTCGCCATCGATTTCAATTCTGATCCATATCTGGCAATGTGTCGAGTCACTGAGTCGCGTAATTTCCCGGAATCCACATACTGAGTGATGACGCACCAATAGATGCTAACCTATCCTGATTATCTTTCATTTCACGACACTAAGCCACCTACCACTTTTCTGCTTTTTCACTTCATCACAAGGCTGTCATACAGTGAAAACCACTGAGATAAGTCTTGTAACTCATATTCAAGCTGTGAAAGCTGTTGTCTTGAGATGATATCATTTGACGACTTTCGTCCCATACAAAGACTCGTCGTTGGATATTATGCTTACTTATGTGGCATTACCACTAGGCGTAAATAGTTCTATGAAGGCGGCTGTGATAAAACGCATTTTCGGCTCGGAGAGGCTACATAAGCGTAGGGGAAGACTTCACTGACCGAAGTACTGTAAACCTGACTTTTGAAAGTCATGATGTCTCAATGCCATAAAGTGACCCAGAGTGATGTATGCTGCTCTGGTTTCTGGTAGACGGTTAAAACTTTCATCTATCACACCACCATCACTCACAAAGATATCCACATATGCGGATTTTTCAACAACACCCCACCTATGTGGATGATCGTAAGTGCCGGTTTCTATCGATCCTGCGGCGTACTTCACACTTAGAGGGTGCCCAAAAAAATACCATACTGATACCAACTGTTCTATCAATGACTGCATTTTGGATAGCGTACACTTTATCGAATAGTAAAACAGTATCGTCTGCATAATAAAATTCGAAGTCTTTTGCCGGGTGGGTAGCCAGTCCAAATCAACACAGTGCGTTTTCTTCATTACTGTCTTCAGAATATCTATGGCAAAGTTAAAGAGAAGTAGCTAGATTGAGCAACCATGTCTATCCTCGAAGCTTTTTAAGAACAGTAGTGATAAGTGGCTGTGGGCTGTTTTCTGGAGTTGAGACGACGGCCATTTTAGAGAAACGTCTGTCTTACACATAGTTGTCTTGCAAACCGAATGTAGTTCTGGTACTACGGAGAGTAGAATTTCTGAGGCTTAGTTTATCGGACCTCTACTCCTCGAAGCTTAAAGTCATCATAACTGGTTTTAATATCATTCGAGAGTCTCTTCTTTGTTATGTCAAGTCCTTGTCAATCAGCACTATCAATTCGGT
The DNA here is from genome assembly GCA_944472155.2 of Trichobilharzia szidati. NCBI lineage: Eukaryota > Metazoa > Platyhelminthes > Trematoda > Strigeidida > Schistosomatidae > Trichobilharzia > Trichobilharzia szidati. Next base: position 57,741,062 of record OX235279.1, on the reverse strand, counting down.
CCTATAACAGCGCTTTACGGTAGGCAATTGCAGAACGAATACAACTGGTTTTACTCTTAAAGCGATCCAGTGAGTCTCTAGTAGGGTAAAATTCGTGGAAGCTCTTCGTATCATTGTAATGTGTGAAGCCGTATCACAGTGAAAGGTCGGCGGGGATAAAATTAACAATCTGTTATACGTGAGAGATAAACTATATAGTAACCGTGAAATATCCATAGTTCAAAAAGTATTGATAAAGAATAAAAAAGTTGAATTTTTCTTCTGATTTAACAGATATTTTTGTTGAAATAGACAAGTTAGCAGTTAGTCGACTGCAGTGTTTATAAGGTTTCAATTTTATCTGTTAAAAATATAACATTCCTCTTTACAAATGGTAAGGAAAATTTAAGCCCACATGTTCAACCATTATGCGAGTGGTGTTTAGAAAACAACAATTTTTGTATTTGTGATCTTACCTTCTATGAATTTTGAAAGAAGCCTTTTTGAATTCAGTGGTTACTAGGTTTATTCTTCGGGGATTTTTGTAATTCAGTTGATGAGTAAATATGCAGAAATCACCCGAGCACATCCACGACCGGATGTACTTTCTAACAGTGTTTACCGAAACCATTTGTTATCATTCGGGATGGGATTACAAGATAAATATTTAGTTAGTCATTTGTAGTCCGGGCTTTGTACTGTTGCTAGGGGTGATATTTTGACTGTTTCTAGTGTAACCTACGCTGTCATTTATTTTGCATTATATTTTGTGTTCAATTATCGCCAAAGTCTTGAGATTTTCTTATATGGTCTGTATTTCATGTAATAGCATGTTTCATCTTCTTCATACAGGCTACAGTTGAACAAACTGTTGTCTTATTGTTTCGTACTATATACTTTTCTTTTGAGTAGTGCTTCTTATAACTGACACAAACGCTTTCAATATTTTTATTTACAGAGTAATTCTACATAAATGACATTGAGCGAACGCTTTAAAGAAGTTGAAACCCACCTTCGTGGTTTCAAAATCACTGATTTATCATCGCTGTCTTATGGTACAGCTGGTTTTCGCCTGCCGGCTCATAAGCTAAGTGGTGTAGCAATACGACTAGGAATACTGGCTTGTCTCAGATCTTTGAACTTGGTACTAATGTCTTTGTTGACTAACCCATTTAGCATTGTAGAGCGATGGGTATAATGATAACTGCTTCTCACAACCCACCGTGTGATAATGGAATAAAATTAATTGATCCGGACGGTGGTATGTTGGATACTGAGTGGGAGCCAATTGTTGTTGATTTCATGCGTTGCCCTGAAAATTCTGTCTCCGAATGGTTATCGGAGCACTCTTTATGTACAGAAGGTATATCCCATCTTATATATATCTTTTATTTATTAATAATTTGTAAATCTTTCTAAAAATTGCTAAGAAAATTTTACAAAACCTGTCAACTAAATATTTCTACAAGTCATTTTTCTTTAAAATCGTGTTGAGTGGAAGTATTCTTTGACAGTAAGAAAAAGGTTAGCTTTTAATCTGACGCCTATGGGAACTACTTTCATCATGTTAAAATGTTGCTCTACGTTGTCCTAAATTTGTGCGTCTCTCAAAATCTACTTCATCCAGTTACCCAGAAATGGTATTCAGACAGTTTTTACTAATCAAGGTGGTCGACAAAAACATGGAACTGCTATGGGATGTGCATTTTGTGAGGCTCTATCTGCCGATCACTCATCTGAAAAGGGTTCATCGTACTTTTGTTTTCAATAATCGACGCATAGTTACTTTCTGTTAGCTTTGCAAATATTTAAGTCAAGGATGCCCGACCGATAACTGCTACCTTGCCGTGGTGGTCGGGCTTGAATGCCGCAGTGACCCAACAAGCTAAACTGGCTGGGACTCATGTCCCTGCAGGTCCTACCATGCCAGGAAGGTTGTTTGGATAGCGGTTAGACTAAAAGCAGTTACCATGGGGTACATGGGCTCCAGTTTCCAATTGGATCGAACGGCGTATGAACCCATATGGGTCACCGGCAACCATGGGAATGCAGCTCCTGACGCTGCTCCGCTGCCTTGCGGATTAGACTCCAAGTCAAAGGCTCGGGGGGTGGTCCCTTAATAAAACCACCTGCTTCGGTCTGGGCGCCCGGGCAGTATCTCAGCCCGCACACAATGAATGAATTGAAGCAACGAACTCTCATTGAAACTCAACGCGCGCTAGTGAAAAATGATTCCAAGCAATATTGATCCCTCAAGCAACTTATTTCCTTCCTATCTTACTTTTATTTTTACACATAGTTTCCTGTATTTTACCTTTGCTAACCTTGGCTTCTTAACCTTCGACAGCCTGTCGCCTTTGTCGAGATTCCCATCCTATCCGTGTCGTTTCGAGATGTTAGTGAGTAGTCCTCAAAATGGTTGTTCCCAATGCGACTTCTAACACAGATATCCTGAAACCGCGTGCTGCGTTCAAGCTGGCTACCTACAATGTTCGGACGCTGATGCAAATCGGACAACAGGCAGGGTTGGCAAGAACTTTGGAAAGCCTCGCTATCGATGTCTGCTGCATTTCGGAGACCCGCATTCAAGATCCCAGTGAAGTACTTCGACTATCCTCTCCATCTGGAAGTTCTAGTAGTATGTACCACCTGCGCTTATCCGAGGACCCTGTGGCATCGGCATCCGGCGTAGCTGGTGTCGGTGTCGCACTGAGCGCTAGAGCCGAAGCTGCACTGCTCAACTGGATTCCCATTAACAGTCGTTTATGTGCTGTGAGGCTGGAAGAATATACGAAAGTAAGGAGTAGTAGGCCAGATAGGCGGTGTCTATTTGTTGTCTTTGCCTATGCACCGACGGATTGCAGCCCGGATGCAATGAAGGATGAGTTTTACTACCAACTGAGCGATCTGTTGAAACAGGCGGGTCGGAGGGATATCGTAGTGCTAGCTGGGGACTTGAATGCACAGGTCGGGCGCCTAAGCTCAGAGGAGAGTCGTCTAGGTGGTCAGTGGGGACTACATGGTCGCAGGTCAGATAATGGGGACCGTCTTCTGCAGCTTTGCGCGGATCACAACCTTTTTCTAGCCAGCACCAGGTCGTGGATGCATTGATCATGTGTTCACCCTTCGTCAGTTGTTGGAACACCGCTACACGTATTGCAGGCCAACGATCGTTGTGTTTCTTGATATTAGGGCTGCCTTCGATTCGTTGGACAGAACTGTGCTCTGGAACTGTCTGTTAGAGAGAGGTGTACCTGAGAAATTTGTTAACATCTTGAAAGCCCTATACAGAAACACCTCAGGTAGAGTGAGGGCATACAACCAACTATCACCACTGTTGCCAACCAACAGTGGGGTTAGACAGGGTTGCCCAATCTCGCCATTTCTCTTTAACTTTGCCATCGACGACATTCTGGAGTCAGCTCTGAAGGATGTGCGTGAAGGTGGTGTAGATCTGCTACCTGGAGATAGACTTTTCGACCTCGAGTATGCAGACGATATCATCTTACTGTGCGATGGCATGCAGGCTGCCCAAATCGCACTTAATCAGTTGGTGATCAGTGTCTGTAAGTATGGTATGTGCTTTGCACCATCTAAGTGCAAAGTACTGTTACAAGATTGGCAGGAGCCTGTACCTGCACTCACTCTTGCGGGTGAACCGCTTGAAGTTGTCGATAAGTTTGTGTACCTAGGTAGTTGTGTGAGTGCTGGCGGAGGGTTGACGGATGAGATTTCCAACCGTATAATGAAAGCTAGGGTGGCATACATCAACTTGAGCCGCCTCTGGCGCCGTCGCGACGTTAGCCTGGCTGTCAAAAGTCGGGTATACAATGCTTCGGTGCGGGCTGCGCTGCTCCACGCCTGTGAAACCTGGCCTCTCCGAGCTGAGGATGTGAGGCGACTCTGCGTGTTCGATCACCGCTGTCTCCGCAGGATTGCTTGCGTTCGATGGCATCATCGCGTGAGTAATTCTGAGGTTCGGTGGCGTGTGTTTGAACACAGTGGAGATCACCATTCATTGAATGTCGTCATCTGGAAACACCGGCTCCGGTGGCTTGGACATGTGCTGCGAATGTCACCTCAGAGGCTTCCGTACAGGTCTCTGTTCGCTGGCCAGCCCTGGGACGGGATGGAAAAGGCGGAGAGGTGGTCAGCCCATGACGTGGCGTTGTGGGATGAAGGATTTCTGTGCTAGATTAGCATCGGTTGGTGTGTCACGACTCCCTGGTTGGGGTCTGAGAGATAGCTCAAATCGATGGCTAGAAACGTTATCGGATATGGCCAAGAATCGTAATCAATGGCGAATGTGTTGCGATTTCCTTCTTTCTTCCATTCCCGATGATAGTTAACGAACACTGTTTGAACCTGTTAAGAATGAGTGTTTTCCTTCCAGATGAAGTTCTTTATTCGTTCTCTACTTATATATATATTTTTTCTTTTCCTGCCTTCCTTCCTTTTTTTTCATCTATGTTGTTTTATTATTATTGTGTGGCGCATCCTTCTTAGTGCCATATTGTACCAAGTTCTAATGCGTTTAAATAAATAATAAATAAGTCAAGGATGGATCTTTTTTTACACATTATATGCTGTCTTCCAAGATGTTTCTTGAAGAATATCTCTTAGACTTTGGAATGTTTCCTATAATGAAACGGTGAAAAACAATCGGCAACCTTCGCTTTATACGATTAGCTATTTCCAACCTCCTCATATTCTGTTAATTTACGATTTGATCACTGAATATACTCATAGAATTAGAATGTGGTTCGCCGTCATTATGACCATGTGTAACTAGCGTCCCTACCCTGCCTCATGATTGGCACATTCTATGTTTTTACTCTGTAACGGTGACTTATGTGGTCTCATTGCATTCCTAATGAATTTCATTTTACTGTAAAAACACGGAATATAGTGATTCCATGAAATATAGCTGGATTTAATTTATACGATGGGTTAACCGGACTGCTATTCGGAAGGAGGAAAGGAGAGGGATAATAGAAATTGCATACTGTAAAAACGGTAGGATATATCTATATCGATAACAAAATCAACTAATGAATTACAGTGGTATAATATATTCTTATTCATTAAGATTAATTTCAGAACATATCACTGCAGGTATGATGTATGAAGTTCACATTCACACCCATAAGCCGAAAGGTATGTTATTTTCTTGGTTGCGCTTCAGAAGAATTTCGACTTTACCTGACTGCTCGTGTGAGGTGAGACAAAAAGTTAGTAACTGACGTTAGAAATGGAGTAAGGCATCTAAACCTTTCATTAATTACTGATCTTTTCTTTGGCGTTCATGTCTTTCCATCATAGCATGGTGAACTCTGTTCTTACCCTATTTGTATTGTAAATTCAATTGATACATTATTTCACAAAGTTTTACGTTGATTTTAATGTCAGTCTGATTGCTTCTAAAGGAGTTCCTTGAGCGACTGCTTCTGCAGGTAAGCTTAAATAGAACAGATTTGTCTATTGTTGGACATAAGAGAGCGGTGAAGCTACTTAACGGATAAATTTATTTTGGTTTTCCTCTGACTACCCAGAATATACCTAAAGCGCAACTGCGTGTTGATTATGAACCGTTTAGTGAAAGGTGAAAACCCGAAATACAAATTCAGCAGATAAGTGTGGTTCCTAATGCAAACAAAGACGTGTAGATTTATCTTCACATTGCACTCTCCATTTACGCTTTACTGAACAAGGTTGTTAGTTCCACTTTGTTTGTAGTCACACCTCTGTTTACTGTCTATATTATGCATTTCTCCTGCTTTCTTCTCTTGTTTGTGTGCTACATGGAGTGTGGCGACTTGAACTGCCACACATATGTGCAAAGTTCTATGTCGAAAACAGACAGACAGACAGACTTTGTTTGTAGACTATTATTTTTTTTATCGCTGAAAATAACCGCATGTTTATTTATTTTCCAAAAACATTTATTTTAATCATTTCCTCAGTATAACATGCAGTTTATTTGTTACCTATTAACAGACAATCAATTGCCTCATATTGTTTTGGGATATGATACTCGTGAGAGTTCGCCGGCGTTAGCAGTCGAAGCTAAACAAGGCATCGATATGATGCATGGTGTTTGCCATGAAATCGGTCTAGTAACTACACCTCAGCTTCATTATTTTGTCCAATATATTGTAAGTTACTAAAGATAAAATTTTTTACTGAAACTACAAAAACATGTGTTATAAAAATAAGACAATATGCTTTTATTTTCTATAGTTTGGTTTGTAAGGATTAGTTATATTTTACGAGTTGATCACGGACTGATATCAGTTAGAAAACAATTGAAAACCAGGGAGTACTGGACAGCTGCTGTTTCATCCTAGTTTGGGAATCATCGGAAGTACGCACCCACTGGGATTCGAACCCAGGACCTTCCGGTTACAAGGCAAGCTCGTATACCATTCAGCCACTGGGACCCGATTCAATGGCTCATGAATTCTAACTTCTACCAATTCGTGATTTTAGCGCGACCCCAACTATTGTCGTTGGTGCGACATCCATCCACACACGTGACTTCTAATTGGACCTCACTGGTCACGACTTCCTGGAGTTCTAGTGAGAAGTCGTGACCAGTGAGGTCCAATTAGAAGTCACGTGTGTGGATGGATGTCGCACCAACGACAATAGTTGGGGTCGCGCTAAAATCACGAATTGGTAGAAGTTAGAATTCATGAGCCATTGAATCGGGTCCCAGTGGCTGAATGGTATACGAGCTTGCCTTGTAACCGGAAGGTCCTGGGTTCGAATCCCAGTGGGTGCGTACTTCCGATGATTCCCAAACTAGGATGAAACAGCAGCTGTCCAGTACTCCCTGGTTTTCAATTGTTTTCTAACTGATATCAGTCCGTGGTCAACTCGTAAAATATGCTTTTAAGCTACAATTTCAGCATAACTCGAGTGACTCGGCGCTAGTGGTGTGAGTCCCTGAGTTGATATGGGATATGGGTACAAACCATTGGTTTGGAACCTTTTTCTAGCTGTCTCTTGTGTATTCTTACTAATGAGCAAGACATTCACGTCCTCCTTTCAGATTTAAGACATTTTTCTTCTATGTTTTGTGAAAAATGCGTATTGAGATATTCTGATTGCAACCCGTCGGTTGTAATCATATACTATACATAGGAATTACTTAGTTAACCAACAGAATAGTTCCTGTATCTATTCAAAATATAATTATGATGTAAAACTTGCATTTCTAGGCGCTGTCAGTATTATTTTATTTTTCAGTAGTTATTACTTTCCAATGGGTTCGCTATGAATTTTACTGTTTCGCCGAAACAGTTTAATTATCTATTATTCTTTGTAAATTCACCATCCTTATGAACATAAGTTTCTAGTTCTGTATTCAATACGTTTTCGATGAAGTTACTGTTCTCCAGCTTCCTTGTAGTGTAATAACCAGTGTGTGTACTAAAATCAGAGTTGCGAAACGGAAGAATCCTTCGAGAGCCTTTCATGTAATGAGTTATACATGTTACCATTATTATTATTATTATTATTATTATTATTATTATTATTATTCATTGCTTGTATTCTAAGCGGAAGCAGCGCATCTCCATCCCACTGGGCTCTATGCCATCACTTTCAGCTGATTAATTCTGTAACTGATCTCAAGCCTTCATATCCTCCTCACATAATGGCCACCATGTCACCATTGGACTTCCAACGTCTCTCTTCCCATTCAGCTTCCACTCGAAGATCAGACGTGTAATGTTGCTCAACAGTCTCCTCAGCATATGTCCAATCTATCTGTATTTCCTTCTGCTTGTCTAATTGGAAGTAGGTTGTTGGTTAGTTCGTTGTCTGTCGGGGTCCCCTGTTGCTTATCCATCTCAGCTGGCCATCTGGACTTCAGTACCAAAAAAATAAAGGCATCTGCTGACGAATGTCCGCAGCAGACTTATTGTGACGCGCGCGGCAAGTTCTGAAATGGATTGACACTAGTGTTGAACATAATTCGGATCTTGTTCGCGGTGCTGAGTGCTGTAGATCTCCACATTGATTTCGCAGTAATAAACGCTTGTCTGTCTTGCTTTTCCAACCTTGACTTACTCCAACATCCTCATTCGTGCCGCCTTTAGCTAAAATGGGGCTATGCAGAAGAGTTATATAATTGTCCGCTATTTTGACCTGTGTGTTTTGCAGAAACCCCAAATATTCAAACTAAATTATCCTGATGGTTTATTTACAGTGTCCTAAAAATCCATCACACGGAGTAGGTGCAGTGGGATTCAAACTAAAGACCTACTGGCTAAAAGCCATGTGTTTAAGTGATATAGTTGGGGGCATCAGTGAATAAGCAAATGTATTGCTTGCTATCTGTACTAGTCAATTCCTAGTACACTCTCACCTCGTTAGTGGGAAGGAGAGTTCTGTGATATTTAACCAACATGGACCAAAAATAAATTGTCTAAAAACCTTGTTTTAAGCGTGTAACCGAAATTCTTATACGTTGGCATATTTTACAGCTTCTCAAACTATTAGTTTATTTCAGACTGATATTTCATAATATCTAGTACAATTGCTTTCTTAATTTTTTCAATTGATTGACTAATTAACAGAAATAGAATCCCATTGACTAAGGGTTGCTGAGAAATTTAGGTCATTGGAAATCTCTGGAGTTAAAATTTGGTATATTGCCTAGACGTTTAGCGCGCTATATATATGTATATGTATACATTATTTTGAAAACGTTATGGAATATTAAGCCACTTTATTAATGTGTATCTCAGCGACTAGTCATTTGGCCTATTGTGTTTGCTGGTGACTGGCAGTCGAATCTAGAATGAGCATTTTCCCCATTTAGGTTTCATCATTTGAATGTACGTGCATTCCCAGTAAGTGATGGTGTTCCGTCGTGACCCAGTGGATAATACTTTGGCGTTTGTAACTGTGGGTGCAGAGTTCCAGTTTCATCGGGTACACCATCATTCTCTGGGCATGCAGCTACATCCGATTAATAAGTCCAACATAAGATGAAGTGTGCATCCTGGATTTCTCTGCTAGTCTGTTAGACCAACTAAGATAACTTCATGTTAATCCTAAGACATCGAGCGTCCGTACTAGGAGACGATGTATATTCACAGAGATCAGGTGTTTTGATTCAACATAATGAAGCAATGTTAGGTGCAAAATTAAAGTAAAAAGAATTCAGTTGTCATATGTTCGATGAGATTTATTTGATTGCATCATTTCTGTATTCCTTATTTCTTCACCTTAGAATACAAATAATATTATTGGCTCAAACCAATTGCCTGATTTGCAAACTATTTATGTTGATCAGTTTGCTGAACGTTTCACTGCAGCTTTAGAGAATCTTCAAAGTTGTAATGAATCGATACATTTAAATGTTGATTGTGCACATGGTGTTGGGTATAAAGTACTGGAAAATTTCAAGACATATTTTTCTTCTGTTAAAAGTCCACGTAGATTAATTTTACATTTATACAATAAGGAAATAAAGAAATATGAACTCTTGAATGAAAAATGTGGAGCAGATTTTGTAAAGGTTAGCTTTTGTTTGTCTAAATTGTATACATTTAACGTTTTGAGAATTTGTTTGCACTGGTACGATGCTCATTAACATGTTCTTCCATACCTTTTGCGGTTATCATGTACCACAAGCGTACTTCTATAATTTCTAATATCCTAAGTTTACTGTTGTATTTTATTCTTCAGTTTCTCTTCGAATCAATGAATGTTTCGTGTACATTCGTCAAGCAGGCAATGAGTTACACCTACCATGTGATTATTCTACTAATTATTCAAACACAAAATAGTTGTAACAGGGGCACCAAAAAATTACCTCAGACGAAGTAATACAGTGCATATCAAGAAAAGAAATATAATCGAGAAAGTTACAGGGTGATGAAGCAAGAGTTCTCATTTAGCGCAGCAGTTTGTAATATTTCCGATTATAGAAGGGGCAAGGGTAGCACAGTATGATTGAGATTGATTCTGAATTGTATCTGATAACATCAAAAGCCTATACTAACATATACTAATTCAATATCTATCACCATTGTTCCAATCCAGCTGGGACAATGTAGGATAGTGAATTATCCGTAAAATTCAGTCCTGTCTTATATACTAAGCGGTATGTTTATCTCTTATGGAATAGATAAAGCTTAGTATCCGGTAGGTAAATATTCATGTAGTCACTTGTATGCACAAGATCATTATGACGTTGAAACTATCCGTCTTAAAAAATTGGTTGTAATTATCATACATTTCGCGGATAGCTTTCTGTCACCAAGATAGTGCATTGGTCATATGGCAAGGGAAAATAAAATAACATTAAAAATTTCAGAGGAGTAAATGAAATGAATTATTCTGAGCATTTAAATATGATAACCAGTTATTTAACATTTAAATTTATCACTAACTTATTTTTTCTGGTTTCAATAAATAATTGCTATATTCGGCATATCAGACTTCTGTTTTGTGAACATTAAAATGAGTCCGTGTTAATTCCAAGTCTGTCAAAAATTTGAGGATCTTGATGATACTACCTCATGTTAGTCACGGCGGCACAGCTGTGTTTACTTTCCATCAAGAAGACCTATTTCCTCTCATTGCAAAACATCTATTTTTGCTTTATTGTAACATCTCAACACATTTGTTTTTATTCTCTTTTGGTTTGGTAACTTGAAACGAGACACTACTACAGGCTCTAGGCCAATCTCTCTATCTGTCTATAGTTCAGCATAGAATTTCATTTTTTCTTGTTTTGTTTTCAAAACACAATGTTGATAAATGCTCTCGTAAAGCAGTTAGAGAATGTTCAACTTCTCAAACTACAGTTATTTTGGTTATTTGCCAACTGTTTACCGTTATGTATGCTAGTTTATCGTCATAATCTTTTCTTCTTCTTCTTATTATTATTATTATTATTATCTTCTATGGTACATTTTTTCATATCTGTACTGGGCTAAGTTTAGATAAGCCTAATGAAATGACAAGCTAAGGAAAAAAATACATTCTTTGATTACAGAGCACTAGTGCCATAATTGTGGAAATGGGTAGGTATTACCACTATACATTCTAAAATAATTACTGCACTTGAATGCAAAGTTCTACTCTGAAAATTCAGTACAGTCCAATCCAATTTGCCTACGCCACAACTACGCTCATTAACTATAAATTTACAAAACAGAAAATAAGGAAATCAGATTATTACAGCCAAAAAAGCATAAGACGTCATAAAAGAAAAAAAGCCCGGAAAGGTTGGTGTGATGGCTGAAGCATGAGGTTGCATTCAAAATGAGAATAAAACACAAGTAACATCTGTATCACTGCAATGTGTTTTAAGGTAAGTCATCTAGAATCCGTCAACAACAGTTTCAGCAGTCTTGTGAATACTGACGAATGAAAATCACATTTCTCTAGCTCGTTCAAAACTCATAACCACTGACGGTGTGTATCAGTATTTGAGAATTTAAATTCTTTGGTTTTAAAATCAGTAGTTCTGGTGTAGTTACATCCTTGCCCTATATTGGGTATTGTCTCATCTTACACTCTCGGTCTTCACTGCAACTCTTGTCTCTCTTCTTTTGTTCTGATTATTATCGTAATTGTTTTTTGTGAAATATATACTACTGAGTGCAGCCGATGAAATTTTTTGTCAGGTTTCACAATATATTTTTCTCCTGTATCTTCATTGGCTTTGATTTACAACAGGAAAATACTTGAAATTTGGCATTGAGATTTGCTTCATTTATTTTTTTTAGATTACAATGCATACACCGAAATTAACTCCACCTCAAAAAGAATCTATCATGTATCCTGATCGATGGGCAACAATTGATGGAGATGCTGACAGACTGATTTATTTTCGACCAGTTCTTACCAACTGCACACTGTCGTCAGAAGACGCTAAGATTTGTGAAGGTGGTAATGATGAATCACATGCAGTAGGTGTTTGTTCTCAATCAGTTGAACTTCTAGATGGTGATCGTATATCATGTCTGTTTGCTCATTTTCTAGTCAAAGTCTTAAAGTCAGTTTCTTCTGAACATGATTTAACTATTGGAGTAGTTCAAACAGCTTATGCCAATTCTGCGTCTACTCGTTATTTAACTGAACAACTCAATGTATCAGTAGTCTGTGTACCGACTGGTGTCAAGCATTTACATTATGCTGCACAAAATTATGATTTTGGAATTTATTTTGAAGTAAGTTTGTTCACTGGTGTTTGTGTCAAGTAAAACATGAAACTTAAGAGTTATGCAATAATAATCGTTGAATGTGGGGAATACGAAGAGTAAGAAGAACCTAAGACAGGAAGAGAATCGCATCTAAAGTTAGAAACTCGTGTATGGGCAATATAGTAGAAAATACCGTGCCTGACCATTCAGGCAACCTCTATTAAAAAAGTGCATTAAGCACGATTCTCTGTTCTAACACTGCTCAATTCAGAACGCAATGCTGGTAAGTGGATTAAGAGTAAGACATACTTTCAGGGGTCTGAAGTATAAAAATATGATAATATAAGTAAACTGAAAAATTGCTGAGTTGGTGAGGTGATAGTTGAGTATGAAACAAAGACCTTAGTTTCGCTAGGCTTCGTACAGTGACCTAAAATTGTCAACTAAACACCCTGCTAACAATTCAGTCTCTCGGTTCAGTTCCAAATGACACTGTAATCTAGTTTCTCCTTTCAGTTTTAATCGTCATTAAAAAGTTTTCCATATGTTTTACTTAGTTACTGAGCATTATTATTATTACCTTCATGCAACGTAGGCACCAAGAAATATGCTTTCGAATTGGTAGAAAAAATAAAAAAATACGGGGAGATAGACATACTTGGAGAAAAATGGCGATGAAGTTGGTGTTCTCATTAAGTAATTTCGAGGTAATATTCATCACATTGTAATACTTTAGGCAGTAGAAGGAAGGATGGTGCATCATGATTGCGGTTGATTTCCGATTCCGAACCATATCTGATGACGTTTGGATCCAGTCATATACATTTATTTTATTATTATTGGTTCCTTAGATTCCAAGTGGAACGTAGGGCTTCAACAACACATCTCCACTCTGTTCTGTTTTCTGCTATCCTTCTCAGCTGAAACACAATTGCCCGTAGTCTCTCATTTCCTCTCCGCACGATCTTCGCTGTCACCCTACGACTACCCAAGCGCCATTTCTGATTCGGATTCCACTCGAGCAATGGCCTGCATTGAGCACGATGTCATTTGACGGACTACTCAGCATATGCCCAATTCATCTCCATTTTCTGTTACATATTTGTTGAACCTTAGGTTAGTTTGTTCCCATAGTTTCTTGTTGTTAATCCTTTCTGGTTGGTCATTCGATCTTCAATTTAGAGCGAAGGCAACTGTTGATAAAAGTCTGCAAGCTGTTGTGAATGCTTTTCGTGTCACGCCAAGTCTCTGACCCATATAACAGAAGTAACTCACTTCACATTTGTGTTGGAAATCCGAGTCTTGTTGTTCATGCTGAGTGCGGGAGATTACCAAAGTGATTTCACATTTACAAGTGTTGGTTTGAAGGGATTTGATTTGGTTGGTTGCGTGGCCTCATCATGAGCTGGAATCGGCTAGACAACCATTGGAAAAGCTAGTAGTGCTGGACAGACGTTTCGTCCTCGTTTGAGACTCTTCAGGTTGACGAAGGTGTATCTTGCCCTTCCGACTCTGGCTGGCCTTGACATCTTCATCCATTCCGACTGCCTGTGGTTGAAACGATGCTTCCTAGATAAGTGAGGGAAGTGACCTCTGTCACACCTCTCCCGTTGATGTTGATTGGTGCTGGTTGTTGTTGGTGTTGCTGTGGGTTGATTATCTTCATCGCCTTTGTCTTCTCTGTGTTCACTCGGAGTTCTGTCTTCACTGCCAGCCTCTTCAGCCAAATTGTTGGTTGGTTGCCCACAAGTCTTCGAGTTTGTGTGACATCAGACATATATCATCCACACGGGAAGTTCAGATCTTCTAGATTCTTCTCATCGGTCAGTGCAACGTATTCCTGTCTTCGCACTCCCCACGCACAGTCTGTTGCATAATCCAGTTCATCATAATTAACAATATCTTTGGTGATAATAGGCAGCCAGCTGGTCTTGCTCCTGTACTCACTTCAAAGGCTTAGCTGAGTTGTCCGTTTTGGACCACATGACTGACACGTGGCATTGTCATATAGCTGTTGAACGAAGCTGATAAAGATTACCTCTTGGTCAACGCTGTCGATGGCCTATTCAGAGTCGATGAAGTTGAGGTAGTTATTTGACTGCCATTCCATGCATTTTTCTGTAATGATGATGCTCAGAGTTGCATTTCGGTTGGCATATGATTTTCAATTCCCGAATCCATCTTGTCCTGGCCTGTAGGAGTTGTGCATCCATTGCATCTTTCATTCTACTCAGGATTACGCGAGTCAGTATTTTACCTGACGGAGACAAGAGCATTATTCCACACCAGTTCTTGCAGATTGGGGCCTGAGTCGCCCTTCTTTGGTAGCTTGACAAAGCAGCTAGCCTTTCTTCCAATCGGCGGGCAACTTTCCTTCCACCCAAACCTTTTTCAGTAATGGCGTTAGCACATCTGCGGCTGCCGCTGGGTCTGTTTTCAGGGTTTCGGGGGGAATTCCTTATGGGCCTGCTGCCTTCCTGACCGGACTTCAGTAGCTTGATCCCACTCAGGATTTCTGTTTTCGTTGGGCGATTGGTGTCCACTGGCCGGCAGTTCTGTGCATGTTGTTGTTGGTGGTGTATTTCTGGGCGAGTTGCAGGTGATGGTCGATCCAAGAGTCCTTAAAAGTTATCAGCCCATCGTTTTATTTGTTTCTCCTCCTTGGTGATTAGGTTCCCTGGAAGATCTTTTGTTGGTTTCGTCATCTGGGTTGCTCTCTTTCCGGATAGCGAGCAGCCTGGTCATCTGATATAGTGTTCTGAGGTCTCTTTTACCTGCGGCCTGCCTGTTCTGCTTCTGCTGCCAGCCAGTGTGTCGTAGCATTGTCTTTTGTCTTTCCCAGCACTCTTCTTCACTTCTTTATTCAGTACTTTGTACACTGAACTCAGTTCTCCTTCTGTTGTCCATCTTTGCATTGAGTCATGTTCTGTTTCACCATCCTCTTCTCTTCTATCAGCTTCCAGGTATATGTCGACAGTCATTCCTTGTCTTGCCTCTTCTCTCTTCCTAGAACAGTTGTACACGGTTCCTTGAACACCACTTTCAGAAAGTTTTCCCACACAGGTTTCCTCAGTGATGCCACGTAGTGTCTCCAACTTTGATGTGATATCTGCAGTGAACGTGTCTTTTGTGGTTTCCTCCTTCAGTTTCTGAGTGTTGAACCTGAATTGTGGCCTGTCTCCAGTTGTCTTTAAAGGCTTTGCCTTGCACCAGGTAGTGATCTGCGCCCACATCTGGTCGCCTCCTCGACTTTGTGTCCAGCAGACCGTATATGTACTTCTTTGAGATTGAAATGGAGTCAATCTGGTTTGTGGTGTGTCCGTCCGGCGAAATCCATGTCGCTGGCCTTGTGTATATCATTGTGTTTGTACACGCTGTCGCCGATCACCAAATCTCTGAAGGGTCAGAAGTCAGCGAAGAGTTCTCCATTGTTGTCCATTCTGTCGAGAGCCTCTCAATACATGATGGATTCTCTTCCTGTGTTGTCTGCTCTCAGTTTGGTTGTCATTCGTATCATCGGTAAGGGTTTTGATGTCGGCATTTGGGATGTTGTCCATTACTGTTTGCAGTTGTCTATAGAAATCTTCCTTCTTCTCTTGTCCCAGGTTGTTTGCAGGATTGTGTGTAGCCTTGGACAATTGTGACCTTCCTTTCTTCCTTCCTTCTTTTTGAGTTGGATCTTGATGTCATGATCCTGGAGGAGGAGATTGGTTCCCACTGCATTAGAGCTTTGGCCGCTATTCGTAATATCATGATAGCCACTCATTGCCTCAGTGTGCTCGTGATTGTTGTCTGATTGACCGGAGTAGATTACTGACTCCCCAGTTGACAATTCTGATAGTCCACATCCATCTCATCTGCTCTCGCAAATTCCGATCAGTTCTATACAGTATCTTGTCATTTCTTTGACTAGCTGGAGAGCCTTCCCAGCTTCATACATTGTACGAACATTTCACGTCCCCATTCTTACTTTTGTTTTTATCGACAGAAGACATTGGCTGTCTGACTGGCTTCCCGATTGCATTCACCAGGCTGTATCATTTCGCTTTTCCAATTCCAGAAAGGATTAGTTTGTTCTTTGTACTTTTAGTATTTTCAATGCGTCTTTTTCAATATGCTTTGAAGTCTCTGTAGTAGTTTGATTGGTTTTGTGGTGTAGGGTGGCTGGCCCTACGCCCACCACTCTCTGTTTCCAGGCTTGGGATCGGCTAGAAAACTAGTAAACTATGCGAGGTTAGTCATATGCATGATGTCATAAAACCCGCCTATGGTGTTATGCTTCTCTAATAGTTGCTAACCCCACTCAAGTATTCGTCATGTGTCTATGATGCGACATGGGTTGATCAAGTTTGCTTTTCTGTGTTGTTAATCTTAGGGCTTCTGAAGCTATCTGTTCTTTTTCATGTCGTCAGCTTTTTGAGATGCTCAGATAATGTTGTCACCAAATGCAATGGCCATGTTCAAACAACTTCAGACAACGAATTCCTGTAAATAAGATTTTTATTAACCAGAAAAACAGCGCACCAACACGCCGTTGTGACATCCGATTTTTGATTAGGAATCTTACTACTACATTATCGTCATTAATATGTGAATTTCTGTCTGCTGAGGTTTGACAGCAGATAGAGCACCGTGTCTATGTGTAGCGAAAACTTTTGACGCTAAGGCTTTGAAGATCAAATATATTACATTTCCCGATCTTACCACTGTATCGGGTTTTTAGGGCACTAAGAAAGCTATGCAGGCACTATCTAGACGAAACCTAACTTGCTCTTCGCGAATCAGTTTTTCACTTGTTTTGTAATGTTTATGAAGTATAACTAATAAAATTCCTGACACAACTGATTATTACTGTAATGATTGTTACAAATTGAATAGTGTCTCTGTGTGATGATATATAATAGTAATCCCCTACTTGACAGCTGCAGCGCTCTGTTCCCAAACTTCTCTAACATTCTACTCGATTCCTGTGGTTAAAGTAATTTTTCATTCTGAAAAGAGTATGAGTTTAAAGTGGTTTGCACTGAGTATGTACTACCACTTAAATACTTAGGTTTTCCTCTGAAATTCCATTTCATCTATTATGAAAGTGTTAATCAACCGTAAAGCAGTATCCTTTTTATTAGTTACTGCTACAGACTCAGGTTTGCGGTTACCAGGTTAAATAAAGCTTCTCTAATCACTTGAAGTTAGTGTTGGCCAAGAGAAAATTGTTATCTAGACAAAATTGTAAGCGATGATCAACATTGTTTGTTTCTTGGTATGAGACACTATAGTACCTCTAATATGTCCTCTCATCTGTCTCAGCTTTCCTAAGTAAGCATTGAAATCACCTATTAATGTAACTGTATTTGAGCGTCTTTTTGTTAACATCAAGCCAATCAGCTTGATCACTTTGTTCGAACTGTAATTAGCATAGATTACAAAACGGCATCCAATTTTTAATTTGGGCAGTTAGATAAATCCAATTGTGAAACGGAAATCTCCAGCCGAAGACTTATTAAACACATGGTTTATTAACCGAATTCAGGTATTGAAAAACCCATTGTATAGCTGGCAGAGTTATTTTTCCCAACTTTGAATGGTGTTTTGCTGGCCAAGATAGTTAGAGATGATTACAGAGTTAAAGTAGGGAAACTTGGTAGGTAGAGCAAAATGAATGGAGTAGATAAATATTAGGTTCAGTCTTTTGATACTAGTCATTTTTGGGAAGCTGATTTCCCCTTGAAGTATCTCATGTACCCAGCATATTAATTTTGGGCAATATTACAAACCAGAGGACTAGTCATACTCAGCTTGTTCAGGAATGTTGGGAATTGTGGAGTTCCGTACTTTTCGAGACTGTGTTGGTATGTACTGGGTTTGAAGTGGACAAGTCATTATCGGGAAAGGATAACTTTGCTAGTTTTGGTATGATCAGCAGTCTGTTGACTCTGAGATAGCTAAGAAATTATCAGTGGTTTCTAGTATTTTTAGGCGTCTACAAGCTGAGAGCACACTAAACTACGAAGTTTGTTAGATGCAAACTGACATTGAATTTCACATTAGTGATAAGAAGTGGTGAGGTGTGAAAGTTAAAGAGCACAGCCCTCACTAACTAGCATAACTCACAGAGCTGGTAAGCTATTCGATTCCCCGCTTAGTGTCGGAAAAACTGTTCGGCGGTTTGTCCTGTCCTACTATATGGCTTTAAAACTTTGCTGTTAAGGTCAGGAAACTTTCTGTGAGTTCATTGGTCTGTTTGATTTCGGTTGAATCGTCACGTAATTAGTGTGAAAGTTTGACAACATAGGTAACTCAGTTAACATTGTAAATTGCTGTCACCTTCGGTGACTGGCATTTGTGTTATACATGCTTGTTCATCATGTACTCCAACTACTACTACACAGTGAAAGTAGAAATAAGTTGAAAGAGAACTAAGGCAGGCCGAATTGGGATAGGACGATAAATATCAATTTAAGTCGCGTACGTCTATAGATTATCCAGAGGGTTATGTGACGGCGAAAATCTCTAGCTAGTTTCTCCGGATGTTATTATTCAGAAACGCCGGATATATATCTTATTTCTCCTTGTCGGTATTTATTCAGTCCTTTAGCACTCTAAGAGCTCAGTCGTGTTACTTCTGTTCCTTTTCCTTTCTTTTATCTCTGTCTTAGTGTCCAGATGTCAGATGTAGTGTCTTCGACCACTTTACAGTAATGCTGTATCCTGTGTTTGGAATGCTTTCGCATAAGCTTGTTTCTGTCGATTACAAACATCATTCAGAGAGCTGTTGAAATCGAAATGCCTCGGACAGTTTATTCGTCCTATTTTGCGAATGTTGAATACTCATCCACATCTTCCTTCTTATTAAAACTCGGGTTTGTCTTGTCTTAGATCGACAAGTTGCTTTTAAACCATCGTATTAGAATCTGACAATTTGTTTTTGACTTATTCCAATTTGTATTAAGTACAACCATCATTCGGTGACATCTGTAGATAGCTGTACCCATACGTCGATTGTTTATCGTCCGAATGCGGTGTCTTAAGGGCATTATCGTTTTACGGGTTAGGAATCTCATTAGCCTCATAATCAGTTACATTAATATTTCTGTTATCAGTCTCATGGTTTAAGATTTCCTTTTTTATAATTTTCGTTAAATTTGATGTCTTTTTCTGAAAAATAAAGTATTTTGTCGCTTCATATCTCATTTATTTATGAGCATTTATTTCTCAACTTTTTTATTAGGCAAATGGACACGGAACAGTCTTGTTTTCTACAAAAGTTCTGAACTTTGTAGAAAATTTGAATGTAAATAATCCACTACGAACGTTTGTTGATTTAACGAATACATCAATTGGAGATGCTATAGCTGATATCCTATTAGTCGAATATACTCTGGCCTGGTTGAATTGGTCACTTGTTAATTGGTTTGCCATATATAAAGATTTACCATCGAAACAGTTGAAAGTTACTGTTGCTAAGCGTGATGTTATTAAAGTTACATGGGATGAAAGATCTATCACAAATCCAGTTGAATTACAAGTTAGTTATTGTTTTCAGATCATGTTGTTTTGTGAACCTTATTTATAGTTGAATCACTTCAAATAATTCAAAAAAATCAGTTTTGTTCCAGTTTGCACTTATCTGTAAAATATGCTTGTAGCTATAGAGAAATCGATCTACCTCTGAGAGTTTCATTTATTAGTGGGACATTGAAATTGTTATCTTCTTGGAGTGTTAAACAGCATAAACTAGTAAGCTCACGATATCTTGCTGATGACCTCGAAATATCTAGATATAAAAATATTGTTGAGCGATGTGACAAACTTATATTGTATATGTTCACAAATAAATTGCATAGATTTGTGAATGTTCGGCGCTCATCACCAAACTGGGAAAAATGGGGAGTTCACCTACGAACTTAAAAAGACAGTGATCCCAACTCTATGGCTCGGATATTCTCCAGAGTCCAAAAGCAATAAGCGGCGTGTAAGCCAGTTTGGCTCACTGACAACCTTGTTAACGAAGTTCCTGAGTTCGCTCTGTTGCTTTGTGCATCAGACTTCAAGCCGAAACCTTGGGGACTGATACCTTAAGATATCTATATGCTTCATTTCGGGTGCCCAGACAGTGTTTCACCCTTCAAATAAGTTATGGAACAAAAATTCATCGCGCCCTTTACTTAATCGATCAAATAGTCGGTCATTATCATTGCATTTTTAGCAGTATTTTCATATATGAGCTATCCTATTTTATCTCAATCATCGTTACGTTTGTTACTAACTTTATTCTTGTCAGCTGTTTGTTATAGTTTGAAATCACACTCTACCTGGGCTGTTTTCAGAAAGCTAGCCTCCAGTGTGTTATTTAACACATCTATTTTGACACTCATCTCGTCTCTAAGCTTACCACCCTCAACGTTTGCATACTGATCCAAATTGAATAGCATACGAGTCTGGTTATAGCTCTTGGGAGCCTCACCCTTGAAGTATGCTGGATCTCAGAGAATACATACAAGATCCCAGTGAGGTTGTCCGAATAGCTTTTCATGTAGAACAGTACGTTTCATGTGTTCTTACCTGAAAGCCCTGTCACTGTGACTGGTATCTGTTTTGTATTAAGTGGTTGAGTCGTAACTGCATTATTTAACTGGATCTCTATTAAAATCAGTTTGTGTATTGTTAGGCTGGAAAATTTTATGACTGTGATGAGCACCTAACTAGAGAAGCGCTTTCGTTTCGTTATTTCTGGCTACGCACTGACGGATTTCAGCTCATGTGTAATTTAGGTTGAGTTCTAGGATTAAATCAGTGACCTGACGAGACTTTTTGAAGATAAGGAGCCAAGAGGCTTACTACTTCAAAGAGTTCCTCACTAAGGTTTTGCTAATTGCTTGTAACTCGAAGCAGATATTGCGTATTATAAAGTGTGTAAAATTCTTACGCATAAAATAGAAGAATGCTTAGTGGAGATCGCTAAGTTTGGTGGTCAGAAAGCGTCGATTACATTTAGCAATGGTTGGAAGTCTGGTTGAAGTCACCAGCAGCAAAAAGCATGGTTACAGCCAGATAGTCTGTGAAGTAACTTGCACGACAACTAGCCACCTTTAAAGGGAAAGCAAACGAAGGTATGTTAGCTGCTGCTGCTGCTGGATTCAACATAGAACTTGGCACCGAAGTGCAGCAGTTCGAGTTGCCACGTTCCAAATAGCACACAAAGGTAGACAAGAAAATGAGTGAAGAGAATCAATAGAGTTTCGACAAGTATAAGAGTGAAATAGAATGAATAATGGTAGAAAGGAATGTGAAAGATTACAGAGACTGAATACATCTGCGCCATTGACAACGATTTTGGCCCATGTCACCTATTGTCTCCGGCCATTGATTCTTAGAGTCCCGAGGGCCCCAACCCGGAAGTCTGCATCTCCCTACCTGACTCAGTTTAACTGTCAGGGATTTCATGGATTGATGCCATGTTTTTGTTTGGTCACCACTTACTCTTTTCCAACCTGCACCTATATCAGCTAGTAATGCCCGTCGGGGGAGGCGATGGTTAGGCATGCGCAGCACATGACCTAGCCATCTCAATCTATGTAACTTTATAGCCTCTTGAGGTATGTTAGCAATCCATGCAGTCATACCGAGGTGGTCATTTTGTTACTCATTGCTTTGATCCTGTCCTTAACTTTCACGTCCTATATCCTCATTTTATGACATGTATGTAATTGACGGAAATTTAACTTATTTTGGCAATGCAATACAAATACAAATCTGAGCATATAGGCTGAGTTTTTTGAGTGATCGTAATTTAAATCGTTTTCATAATTATAATAACAATGGTAATAATCTGTTGTGAAACCAGTGTGACCTTGACATTAACTATACTTCCAATATCATTAAACACAACACTCTATGTTTATTTTATGATGTTATTTGAACATTTTCATGTCAACAGTAAAGTCAAGCAATGTAAAACACTTTTAAACTAATTGCTCAAATGACTCACATACATTTTTATCGCGACTGTTGGGTGTGATAATAATATTGTTACACTTCATTTTTTCAATTTTAGTTGAGTCAACTTTTTATGACATGATTTACGGTATCATTTTTATTTATTAAAGTGACATTTACAGTGCTGTCACTAGCAATTGCATTTGCAACATGCAGTTTACACTGTTCGAGTGGTGAAATTCCACCGAAGTTATTCAGATCGCAACATGTGATTTGCTTAGTACCCTAAATGACGATCAAGAAATATATATATATATATATATGCAAATTAACTTGCAGATTGCAAAGTTGATTTAACGTGATACCATTTCGTCCAAGCAGCTAGACAGAATCCGGGTGGTTGGAACTGATTCAGTCCTTTGAGCTGATTCAAAGTGAGTACAACGCCGATGTGTTCGGCTCCAAATGAGTAGAACGGCCGGTGGGTATTCATATCTTGGCCTGTAATGTTGTCTGGTTATGAGAACTCTAAACATTTTTCTTATGTTTGTCATAGATGTGAAAAAATTACTGTTTTAAAAATGTTGGCGGTATTGAAACAAAAAGTGTAACGTTTCGTTTGGCAAATATCGCAAATGTAACTTTTACATATGTTTACATTCCTGTCAGCACCCAATATTTACAGATCAGGATTCATAAAAGAATAAAAGCAGTTTATATGTTGATTGTTATTTCAGTCGAAATCCGACAGAGTTTAAGAGCGCTGATTGTTTTCAACTGTAGTCCTTTTTCTCTTTTTTCTATCCAATGTATCTTTCTCAGTGTCTCCTGCTCTGGTTGTTATTGCATGTAATATTTTGACTTTAATTTAACTAATTAGTCGGTATGTTCACTATTCCCCATAGGTCGCTATCGATGAAGCTGTTAAACAGGTGGATAAATCACTTGGTAAAATTGGGATATCACGGGCGTTCGTTCGTCCTTCAGGCACTGAAAATGCTGTACGTGTTTATGCCGAGTCTTATACACATGAAGCAACTGACTGGTTAGCGGCAACAGTTTGTGTATTAACTTACCAACTGGCTGGTGGAATTGGTCCCCAACCCACTACTCCTGAACCTCTTTCTCTTAATTGTAGTTAATTAGTAATTTTATTTATAAAAACGGAACTAAATATATTACAATTTTATGTCTTTCCTCGTGTTTTTAGTTATTATTATGTTTCTCTATTATCAGTGATTTTGTTTTTGTTGTGATTTCTGCTTTCACTTGTTTAATTTTTGGCTACACACAACATATGCAGTTGTTAATTTTTATTATTTGATGAAGAGATAATCCGTGTAATTGTAATACTTCACTATGCAACGCGACAAATACATATATATTTACAAAGAATACTATTGTGTGCATTTTGATATCGTCTGATTGCTATGTTTGGTTTTTTCTTAAAGTTCAACCATTTTTTCCACTGTTAATGTGATGAGTGGTAAAGTATGCTGGTTCATTGGCTAAGTTGCTTGTGAAGGAAATGAAAAAGGTTGTAAAAGAGTATAGAAAAAAAGGAGTAGTAGAAGGCGAGGAAAACTGTAGATAAATATACCTAACTGAAAAACAATTTTTACCCCCTAAATGATGTTAACAGTGACAAGTTTAGTTTACATAGTACAGGCAACAGATATTAGTTGTAGTAGTTGTTGTAACAGTCTTTGATGCATAATAGGGTTTATCTGTCAAACACTTATGTAATCACAATTGTAAATTCATGATATAATTGCTGTGGAGACAATTCAAACTTAATCTATTAGTCAATTGTCAGAATACTCTGAATGTGAAGTTAGTCATTGGTAAAAACTCATCAAAAATAAAGAAGGTAGGACTGTTCATCAAGTGTTAGCTGTGTATCCCTTGTCGGTGATGAGAATGTCTAAATTTATTGAAATTGTTAAATACCCACCACTGTGGAAACTGCTCGTTTTCAGACTACGTGTTCTATTTGAGAAATAATGTGAAGAAAAATACTTCCAATCAATGAGTCCAGGGTTTTCATCCCACGCCACTTACTTCGGCTCTCACATAATGAGTGTGCCTCATAGGTGTTACATAAAAAGCTTCCTGTTAACTCAAAAGTTCCTTGATTATTGACTGAAATGAAATTTACTTACAGTGAGATTACAAGTCTTGATATAAGCATTAAACTTGGGCACTGTAATAGAGTATAACTCCATTATAGATAAGATTTCATTTTGATAAATCACAGTGTTATACAGAAATATTAACTGATGACGTTTCGAGCACAAATTATTGCTCATAATCATATCAAGTTGCTCACACAACTTTTTCTTTCATTTATATACATGTGTGGAATCGATTAGATATTGGAATAAAATTCAATATGAGATAATGTACATTCAGAAATAATAATATGAGTGTTATTGATCAAATACAACTAGATGGGAAATAAGACAAGTGTTTTTATAGTCATAATAAGTAACATGTTAGAATGTTGTAATGTGCTTGAATTGAAATAGAATTTTAAGATTATTTATTATCCTCTTCTGATATGACTGGCGGTATTAATATCTTCTATATTTCTGGTATTTGCATTAAGTCATTCCTATTGCATGTGTTGGGTGCAGACTCGATGAACAAGGATTCATACTCCTAAACTCTCACTTCTCGATATTTTTTTATTTCCCTAGATTGAATATTTCGATGGACAATTTTTATAAGATTCCTTTATATCTACTGAAAATACGTCCATGCATTGTCATACCTCACTGTAGTGGACGTTATTTACCTTCTGGTACACTTTATCGTCCACACCATGAGCGTTTCGATGAAAACTGTGAGCGAAGACCTCTACCGCATCCGGAAACTCCACGATTTCAAGGTATTTAGAGTAAATATAAATGCATTGTAATCCTTTTAAAATATGTTTTATTTAATCTTACGTTTTACATAATCATCTTCACATTTCACCCTTAAATAGTATGTCAACCGACTAACAAATATGATTTAGGTAATAGATAATGTAACCTATGTTTATTTAGCTTATTTCTGTTAGTTTCAATAACTTTTTCGTTTTTACTTTCCATAAAAAATTCTACGAAAGAAGCATACTGATGAGTTTCCATAGTAATATTTCAGTGTAGCTTATCTGGTCGACTTTTATGCTGCGATACTCCAGCATAGTACACACCGTCTTCCGGTGACATATTTATTTTTACAATCCATTTTCCTGGTTTCAATATTCTTAAATTTATAAGTTTTTTGAGTATTAGGTTCGCATTCGAATTCAGCATAATGACAGCCTGAATGTTTAGAAAATATTACCATCATTGTAGAAGTCTTTACGAACAGCAATCAGAAAACTATTGAAAACCATAGAACACAACAGCTATTTCATCCTTGTTGGGGAATTTTCAGCAGTAGGAGAGCATTTTGTCATTCAGATACTGAGATGGTACCCAACGACTCTTACGAAATAATAATTTATCGAGTGTTATGAATTCGTTTCACAGTGCACAAGAAATCCATTTATTGTAATGTATGACAGTTTAAATAAAGTATAATTATATTTCAATAGCTTACACACAATGATAAGTTTTGTTATCATTGTGTGTAAGCTATTGAAATATAATTATACTTTATTTGATCTAATCCACAATGCTCAAACTTTTTACTGATATTAAGTATAACAGTTTCCTACAGTAAAAAACCAAGCATAGTATTAGTGTGGCAGTGTGACACACCACGTATTCAATTAATACGCCTCACACCATTAATTGCCAGTCTTCGAATTCTCTCCGAATAGAATCTGTTATCTAGGTGTTTGCAGGGAACACGCTTCTGTTATTATTATTTTTATTATTGTTCCCTTGGGTTCCTAGTGGAACATAGGGCTTCAACTGCACGTTTCCACTTGTTTCTGTCTTCTGCTGTACTTTTCACCTGCATCCATGTTAGTCCATACTGTTTCAACTCCTCTTCACACGATTTCCTCCATGTCTTCTTTGGACGCTTCTGTTAAGTCTTTCTGAAACGTGATAAGAAAAGTTTTTAAATTAGGAGTAATTCATGACACTAACTGGCCCTTAAGTCCTCTTGCTTTGAATTCGTTCCCATTTTAACATGAATAGCTGCTGGTAAACCTGAAAGCTACGAATATGATGCTAAATGATATAAATAAGCAAGACACAAGTTCACTTCTTTTTGATCACTTAAGTGTTGGTTGACAGAAGAAGTAAACTACATTTTTTTCCAAATTTTTATGCATTCTGCTTTTACAGTGCCTTCAGTTTACTGTCGTACTTCAAGTGCAGTATTTTTGATTAGTGTCTTGACTTTAAACAAAATATAAACCTCAAGTTCTCATTGTCAGGTTATTTCTTTTGCACATTTAAATCAATAAAGTTGAAGGGGTCTTATAAAATGGACATGGTCTGTAGTGTCCTCAAATTTTTGTTAACTTTGGCACCCATAAAAAGTGTTGTATTCAAACGCATGCATAAGAACTTAATTCAAACGGATATGATATTATCAAGAAACGAGTTCCTAGTAAGAGAAAGATAGAGAGTCAGAAATGATGAGCGTGTGACGACGGGTCGAATTTATGATGAGGAGGTTGAATGTGATCTGCCATTCATAGAAATAGATACAGCGTGTTATCTTCTGGAAAAGCGGTGTTAATTTATATGACTCCAAAGCTACTGAAAACAAATACGTGACAGGAATTCAATTTCGAAGAGAACCAAATTAGGAGCCAAAAAAGAAGTATCAAATATCTCTTGTAAATAAAGGAATGAGTGCAAGGTTTGTTGTTTTAATAGTGTTGATTGCAATTGACGCTGATAAACAACTCATCTGTATTTGTCAATCTTTTTCGCTATTGTTACGCTGTGCTTATTAATGACCACTGCATGACACAAATTAAATTACAGTAAGTGATCACTAATTACTTTCGTTTTGATCCTCATTTGTTGTGACCTGTTTCTCATGAATGATTTGTTTAGCATAACAAACCTACTTACTGTTAGTAACACTAATTGATTTATTATTAACATTATAGAGGTCGCCTTGACAGATCCGAGAAAAAAGGCGAAAATTGCAGGAAAGAGACCATTCCATATGATTTGTGAACCTAATGAAGTGTACTGGTGGTGTTCTTGTGGCCATAGTAAACGTCAACCATTCTGTGATGGGCATCACATCCGTATATTGGGAGCGAACCCAGCTTTTAAAATCAACAAGCCAGAGTTCAAACCAATTCGTTTAGTTTATAAACAGTGAGTTTGTTGTGTTAGCTCGTAATTTTTCTCACATATGCTCCTAGCATTTTTAAAATGCAGTTTCATGTTTTCAATGTATTGGTGTAATTTGAATGACTAGTGTACATTTGTGTCGTTTTATTCACTAATTGCATTCTTGTAGTCGTAGATAGTGAATTGTATTACTAAGCGATGAGTACAATTTATCTCATAAGATATGCGTCTTGGGATTTTCCGGCACTCCAGAGTGCTAGTATGCAGCAGTTTACTTTGTCCTGCTTCACTACTTGAAAAGGAAGACGTGGAGAGGTTATAGATTTTCGACGGTAGGGGTGTTTGTTGAACAACTGTTCTGAATCGGAACCATATGTTGAATAACGGTGTGATAGGCGTAGTGTTGGGTAAGTCATTCAACTATGTAGTCTGGCACACGTGTTACTCATGTATATATTAAAAATAATAATACAGTAGTGCATACGAAACATTAAAAAAGTATATCAGTTTGAGGTTCTGCGGTTTGGTCATTTCAGTACAGAAGTTAAAGAGCTTATAATCGAAATGAATAAGACTACAAAACAGGTTTGATAAATAATGCAATAATGCAACTGACTGACTGGATTCAACGTAGAACTTTGCACAGATGTGCAGTAGTTTGAGTTCCCACACTCCAAGTAGCACACAAAGCAAGAGAAAACAGTAAACAGAGATTCAAAAGAGAGATAATAAACAGAAGTGCAAGGGGAAAAGAATAGTAATATGGAAGATGAATAGGGTTTGATTGGATATGATAAACCACAAAGAGTGAATGCATCTGCACTGTGATTGAGAACGATCTTGTGCCGTATCACTAATTGTCTTCACCTATTGGTTTTTACGATCCCGAGGAACCCAACCAGGAAGTCTAGACCTTCCTACGTGGTTTAAACAACAGTTTGTGCTCGAAACGTCATCAGTTAATATTACTGTACAACACTGTGATTTATCAAAATAAAATCTTATCCATAATGGAGTGTTGTGAATTTCATTAGCTGATGCCATCCAATAATGTGTAACCCCTGAGTTACACCAAACTCACTTAGACACAGATGAACCGAAACTAGCAACAACAGGAAAGGAAATCAATTTTGTCTGAGTATGCTGTATGTTTAGCATTCAGATATTGGATTTGTTGCTTTCAAGTTGAACACCAGTTAAGAAACTCTTGATAATCTGGAACCATCAAATATCTGCTTCTGTCTAGTTTGGTGATTTCATCAGTACGCACACGGGACATTGCCAGAAATTAAGGTTAACGTGTTGAAGTGACGAGCCAAAATCTTGTGAATTATGCAGATGCAGACTTCCGGTGGGGCCCTCGGGACTCTAAGAATCAATGGCCGGAGACAATAGGTGACATGGGCCAAAATCGTTGTCAATGGCGCAGATGTATTCAGTCTCTGTAATCTTTCACATTCCTTTCTACCATTATTCATTCTATTTCACTCTTATACTTGTCGAAACTCTATTGATTCTCTTCACTCATTTTCTTGTCTACCTTTGTGTGCTATTTGGAACGTGGCAACTCGAACTGCTGCACTTCGGTGCCAAGTTCTATGTTGAATCCAGAATCGACAGTTATTAATAATGATATTTTTATGTGCTTATCATTTTGTTTCAGACGAAGCGAAGTATGGTTCTGTACTTGTAAGCGTACTTCAGAACCGCCGTATTGTGATGGAAGTCATAACTGTGAAGAAGTACAATTTCAAATAAAACAATGAATAGCACTTGTCTCAATAATCTTCAATTAGTCTTCAAAAATAAAAGCCAACGTATGTACAGTCTTATATAAATGCTTTTCAAATACAGAAAATAGCACGCCTCCACTGTCTTTTCTTCAAATGTAATTACGCCACTGAAGAGTCCCAAACTAGGACGAAAAAGCTGTCTAATACTCTCAGGTTTTCCAATGGTTCTCTAACCAATGTCAGCTCATGATGAAAATCCTGTAACCAATCTCTCTGTCTGTTTTCTTGATTGTATGGGAGAGACTGTTATATGTTGAATACTCAACGTAGGTAGTATTGAACTGCTTGATACCCTACCAACTGTACTACAAGACCCAGTCATTAATGAGGTCCTAGCTTATAAATTTCTTCATTATGATACCACTCACTGATCCAAATTATTTGATTAAAATGCAAGCGGTAGCCAACTGAATTCGCTAGTTCAATTGTTAGAACTCTGAGTTAATAATCTAGTGACTGTTAGTCTGAATCCAAATGATACTCCGATTTTGTCTCCACATTATCTCTGATTTTATTCTGACTTCATTTCCACATCTTTGCTTAAGGTTGTTGTTTTTAGTTTCCTCTATATAAGTATCAGTAAAATATATCTTTATGAAGTCTCTTTTATATTTAATTCACTCATAGTGAATTTTTAATTCCCATCCAGACTGTTAGAAACTATGCAGTATTGAATCCCGTTTTAGTTTGAAATATTTGTTCGTTCACTCATCATCTTTCTATAAACCACAAATGTATATTCGTCTGTCGTTCATCCACTAATTCCAACACAGAATCCATATAATTTTAGCTATTCTCAGTGTTTCTCTTTTGTAAGGTGATACGAATATTTTGGCTGAATTATTTATAACTACGTTAGTTTAATATGTTTTAATTTGTCATCTGAGACATAAGCGATTTAACTTGCTTAACTTACTTGCGCTCTGCTAGTGTTGAGTAGTTTAGTGATTCATTCGATGTCGCTATGTTTTAGTGCCTGAGACAAAGTGACTAGGCGTAGTACTGATGCTGTAACTGACTGGACACCTTGATATGATTATGAGCAATAAATCGTGCTCGAAACCTCATCAGTAAATATTAATGTATAACACTGTGAGACTTTACCAAAATAAATTTTACCCATAACGGAATGAACACAAGTTTGTCAGGAACATTTGAAGGTCTAGATTAGTGTTTGATAGGCTCCACACTAACTTACTCAAAACTGAACTCATCTTTTCATTCTAGAAGTGATGCATTAATTAAACTTTTATCAGTCACTTAGTAATAATTCACTTAGTGTGGATGACTGCCTTGTCTGCATATTTCGCTACAACTACAATATTCTTGAAAAATAATATTCACAAATTAAAAGTTATAACATTTAGGTGATCGCAAATTCTGAGTACATGATTTCTACTGAGTAACTCGCAAAATCATGTTGAGTATTCATAATTCTTAGTGCAGTTTTCTGGAAAATGCTTTTTAAAATTAATTTTATTAACTCCAACATTCCCGACCGAAAGCTGTTACCTTGACGTGGTGGTCGGGCTTGAACACCGCAATAACCCAACAAGCTATACTGGCTGAGACTAATGTCACTTGAGGTCCTACCATGTCAGAAAGGTTTTTTGGATAGCGGTTAGACAAAGCAGTTACCCAACCCAATCCTATGACTCAAAATACCATGCCGGATCGGTAGGGGCCCGGATTAACAACGACCGCGCTTCCTGCTGCCCTGTCACAGGGCAGAAGTGATAAATATGCTACTGAGACACACCAAATAAAAAATAACAAACAAAAACAGGCCGCGTGTGACCGGCCTCAAGCAGTTGTCCCCTGGACTCTGCGGTCGCGCAACCAACTTCCACGGTGTGGGCAGCCAGGAAGTAACAATCGCCCTCACAACCCGAAGAGCACGCGAAACCTCTCTATTCCTCACTCACCTTTGTCTTCATCTTCATCTCTATTATCTTACCTTCCTTCTACTAATGCAACTCCTCTACTTAATGGCCCTTCACTTCCTCTTCACTCTGTGTGCACTAAAAACGACGGAAGCCAAAAAACCACCATCGATAGTCTCCTAAAGCCACGCCACCAATTTCATATAGGAGCATTTAATGTTAGGACACTTTGCCAAATAGGACAACAAGCATCACTAGCCAAGACTCTGGCATCCCGAGCCATTGATGTATGTTGTGTTTCAGAAACACGCATACAAGACCCAAGTGTGGTTATTCACCTAACCCCATCTGGCCAACAGGATGAATCTGCAAAATTCACCTTGAGGGTGTCAAGAGATGCGACGGCTAGCTCACGAGGATTAGCTGGTGTTGGGATAGCTTTGAGTACTAGTGCAGAAAAGACATTACTTGACTGGATCCCGGTAGATAGCCGAATGTGTGCTGTCCGTCTGAACGGATCAGTAAAAAGGAGAAAGGACTGCACTACTCGCCGATGCCTTTTCGTAATTTCCGCCTACGCCCCCACTGACTACAGTTCGGATGAAACGAAGGATGAGTTCTACCAAAAGCTGTCTAGTCTGCTGCAAAAGGCTAAACGCTCAGATATAGTCGTTCTAGCTGGTGACTTTAATGCTGAAGTAGGGAAATTGTGTCAATCTGAGAAGAATGTCGGTGGCACATACGGAATTCCGTGCCAGCGAACCCACAACGGTGACCGTCTCCTACAATTCTGTTCAGATAATCATTTGTTTCTTGTAAGCACTAACTTCAAACAGAAGGGGAGACACTGTTTGACCTGGCGCCCCCATAATCAAACCAACACTGGACACAAATAGACCACATAGCAATAAGTTATCGTTGGCGTGGGTCGGTAGGAGATTGTCGCTCCTTCTGGAACACGTGTATAGATACCGATCACGCACTGGTCTGCGCTCGTGTGTGCTTACGACTGAACGGGCGTAGGAAACAGCCGGCGGTAAACCCATCACTTCCCCAGCTCGACCAGGAAACTAAGTCCCTATTTGAGGAAGAACTAGCTAAACACATATCTGAGTTCGACAGCTGCGCTCACCCTGAAGAAGCCTGGAAGAATATTCAGTCAGCCATAGATACAGCTGCAAAAGCTGTGAATAAGGTAAATCCAAATGTGAGTAAAAACCACTGGATTTCGACTGCCTCATCCGAACTGATAGATGCCAGAAGACTTATCCCGGCGAGCTCCGAATTCAATGAGGAGCGAAAGCTGCACAAAAGGAAACTTACGAAAAGTCTCCGCAAGGACCGTGAACAGTGGTGGTTGACAAAAGCGAAAGAGATGGAAAGAGCACCGGCTATAGGCAACACTAGGCAACTCTTTAGACTCATCAGGGAAACGGGTGGGAGAAGGCAAATCATAAGTGAGACTATTTCTGAGAAAAATGGCTCCTTAATTAGCTCTCAAGATAGACTCCTTGAACGCTGGAAAGGACATTTTGAGGAACAATTTAACTTGCCTACAGCCACACTGAACCTCCCCGCCATCCAGCCCACACCCGAATGGGAAAGAGACACTGGCCCGCCGTCTGTAAGTGAGGTCACAAAAGCTACCTGTAATTTGAAACGAGGCAAAGCGGCAGGACCTGACGGAATTATTCCGGAGGTGTTTAAATATGGGGGTGACATACTAGGATGTAGTTTAACTTAGGTAGTAGGTAACGTCTGGGAATCAGAGACGGTTCCATCAGATCAGGGTAAGTCGCTTATTATACCAATATTCAAGAAGGGAGACAAGTCCTCATGTGATAATCATAGGGGGATCAGCCTAACGAACATAGTTTCTAAAATCCTAGGCTCAGTAATTATGCACAGACTAAGCAGAACTCGGGAGGAACAAACGAGGGAAAATCAAGCAGGCTTTAGGCCAGGTAGAGGGTGCATAGATCATATCTTCACTCTCCGACAGATCCTAGTACATAGACACACTTTTAGGCGTCCAACAGTTGCCATATTTCTTGACTTGAAGGCGGCCTTCGACTCCGTGGATCGAAAGGTACTATGGCAATGTTTGACTGTGAAGGGAGTGCCAAGAAAGTACATTGCACTAATCAAATCACTCTACTCAAACTTACGTAGCCGTGTAAGGGCTCATGGGGAATTGTCATCTGAATTGATAACAACCAGTGGTGTCCGTCAGGGATGTCCACTTTCCCCATTTCTGTTTAACTCCATCGTAGATATGCTAATGGAAGTATCCTTAACTGAACTTAACGACTTAGGAATCGACTTGTTACCGGGAAATAGATTTATGGACTTAGAATATGCAGATGACATAGTCCTGTTAGGGGAGGATGCTGACAAAATGCAGAGTCTTCTGAACACCTTGAGCAGCAACCTTCGTATGTTTGGCATGCGATTCGCCCCTGTAAAATGCAAGATGCTGCTACAGGACTGAACTACGTCAACTCCTAGCTTAGTGATAGGGAGTGAAGTGATAGAACATGTTGACCACTTCACCTATTTGGGGAGTTGTATCAGCACCAACGGATTGATTGGTGACGAAATCTCAGCACGGATCCAAAAAGCTCGAGCTGCTTTCGCTAACTTAGATCATCCCTGGCGTAGGCGTGACATCCGGCTATCAACCAAGGGAGGTGTGTACTGCTCAGCAGTTCCCTCCGTCCTTCTCTATGGCTCTGAAACATGGCCAATACGAGTTGAAGACATGAAAAAGTTGACTGTTTTTGGTCATAGATGTCTACGATCTCTTTCTCACGTTAGGTGGTATAATAGGGTAATTAATGTTGACGTTAGGCATAGAGTGTTGGGCAAAGAGGGAAAATCAATCGAAGAGGCTATAAAGTTACAAAGATTGAGATGGCTAGGTCATGTGCTGCGCATGCCTAACCATCGCCTCCCCCGACGGGCATTACTAGCTGATATAGGTGCAGGTTGGAAAAGAGTAAGTGGTGACCAAACAAAAACATGGCATCAATCCATGAAATCCCTGACAGTTAAACTGAGTCAGGTAGGGAGATGCAGACTTCCGGGTTGGGGCCCTCGGGACTCTAAGAATCAATGGCCGGAGACAATAGGTGACATGGGCCAAAATCGTTGTCAATGGCGCAGATGTATTCAGTCTCTGTAATCTTTCACATTCCTTTCTACCATTATTCATTCTATTTCACTCTTATACTTGTCGAAACTCTATTGATTCTCTTCACTCATTTTCTTGTCTACCTTTGTGTGCTATTTGGAACGTGGCAACTCGAACTGCTGCACTTCGGTGCCAAGTTCTATGTTGAATCCAGACAGAGACTCCAACATTGTTATTTAGAAGTTTGTACAATTCCTTAAGTTTCGAAGAGTCTTCATATTTTCTGAGTATCCCTGAAACACTGATTAGGTATGGTTTCCCATCTGTAGAATGTAAATTTTGAAAAAATACCAGTTTTCGCTTTAGTTTCTTATAGTATTTGTGGAGTTACTGTTGATAGTTCTAGTTGAATAACGTTAGGAATATGCAAATGAAGCCTTTTTCCTGCTTTTTCTACGTTAACAAAACCCAATTAGGTATCTTATATTAGCCGAAACGGATAACTTTTTAAGTTGAATAGTCAACAATGACTACAAAAATATTCATTTTGACTTCAATTTCATAATTAGTCATCTAGGAGACCATTCTATTTTAATCTACCACAGTGCACAAATTCTATTCTTATATCTTGTAAACCATTCATTTAGATGTACTGGTATTGACCAAGGTATTATTTATTTTATATATATATATATATATATATATATATAAAGCAATCTAAACTCAAGGTATTTTTTGTATTGATATCTAATCCCATTTAATTGTTAATTAATCCATCCAAAAATGAACATTTATTGTATTAATTATATTGTCTTCGAATCGTAATGATGGAATTATTACATATAATTTCATTGGCGTTTTGACAAATGGACAAAAGGCGTTATAAAAGTGACACTAATTCGCGTCCATAATTGTTTTTACAATTTAGGTCAGATATCCTAAAAGTGTAAATACGTCATTTAAAGTATTCTGAAGTATTATAAGTTGCATATTGATTCGAATGCATAAGTGTTTGTTTAAATTAGGCATAGCAATAGAGAATGTTTATAGGTAAATATTTGTTTGAACAGTATTTTGAATTTCTATAAGTTCCTGAAAAATCAAGGTATAAAACATCATCAGCACTTAATGTAGCTTCAGCCTTAATTGCAGATTTTTGAGGAGTTTACTGATGTGCGTAAAGAACCAATGTCATCTAGAGAGCCTTTCAATAAGAGATGGTACTGGATAGTTATTTAATCTTAGTTTGTGATCATTATGATTATTCAGAAGTGCGCACCCTAGGTTATATGCAGTTTCGATTCGTGATGAACTATACTTTGGGATACACTATTTCAATACGAATCCCTGAGCCTAATTCCAGTCTACAGGTTACTGTCGACGCTTTGAGATAAAATTCAGAAGTTCTTATCGAAGTTGACCACAAATAAGGCTAACTAACTTATGTATGTCAACAGTTATGCATCAATTGTGTATTTGTGGTGCAGTGCCATTTTTCACCTATTGACGTGTTCTTGAATAAAATAAATTATAAGCAGCTCAGAATGACCACGTTTAATATATTCTATTCCACATGATTAGTTGAGAAGCACATGCATGAGTGCCTTATCTCACTTAACAGACTGTTTGTTATATGAATCTTCAAAATTAAAATTCATTTAATCTGCAACAGTGTTGTAAACATCTAGCAGAGTTCTTATTACTTTATTCCTCTCACTCACTGAGCATGAAGATGAGAATGCCAACAATTCGCAAATGAAACTGTTTAAGAAGGGTAAAAATTTAATTAATTCTAGATAAGATCTTAGAGTTAAGTTGTGTGAGGTATGCGTTTAACGCGTAATCCAAACTTCGAGAGGTCTTAATAATCGAAGAGGTTTTATGTTTACCTTAAAAAGTAAATCAAAAGAATAATAATAGTTGAAGGGCATAATAAGTGTCACATATTCATGCAGATTTATAATAAAGCGCATACTTTTGCTTGTGTGTGCCTATCACAATAAATCGAAAGGTCACAGCACTATGCAACATATGAGTTCATAATTCCTGGAAATTTAGTATAAGACTGAAAATATCATTCTTTTTTTAAACTGAATAGTAGAAAGATTACGTTTAGGTCTTAGTGTAAATGTGTACGAAAAGAAATGTAGTAGAAAAAACTGTACAGATATAGTGGAAACTATTTACATCATATATTTACCTATATTATTCATTCCTTGCGTATCGAATGAAAGTAAGACTTCTGCACGATATCTCCAACACTTTCAACTGAATAATTTCACCATTACCCACTAGCTTTCATTTCCTCCTCACATGATTTCCTCTGTTTCACCATTGGAAAACCAACTCATCATTTCCCACTCGAAGGTCTGCCTGATGTGTTATGTTACTCAGCGGTCTCCTCCCCGGGCAATAGTTTGCTGGTTGGTCTGCTCGCTGGCAGAGTTTGTTGTTGCTTCTATCCGATTATCAGACCTACAGTCTTCAGACAGTTAGGGCATCTTTCGATAAAAGTTTGCAGTAGTCTTCTTGCAATGCGTTTGGTGACGCACGCGCCAAGTCTCTTAACTAAAGAAAAGCACTGACTGATATGACATTAGTGTTAAACAGAATTTGGATCTTGTTCCCTGTTTTGATTTCTTTGGATCTCCATAGAGATTACAGAGAAATGACCCTCAGCATGTTCTGCTTTCTCGATCCTGAGTGGCTTTGATATTTCATCAGTGACCCCTGTAGTTGAAATAATGCTTTTAAGTTGAAGTAAAAGACAACTTCCTTTAGACTCGTTCTAGTTGGCTGAGTTTCTTCATCATCGTTGTCTGCGTTTACCTGATGTCCGGTCTTCGCTGCTGCTTCTTCCAACTTGTTGGTTTTCACTTCTAAATCTCGGAATATATTCATTTGCATGGTGTCAATGATCTTAAGGCATTTACCTCAACGCGACTGAAAACTTTGGGCAATGAACTGAGTGATTAACTGCCATTTGTTTAGTATTAAGCTTTTATTAAAGTCTGTTCCCAATGAAAGCTTTCAGTGCTTGTAAGAGAGTAAAGTGCTATGGTTTAGCCGTAATTAGGAGACGTGAAATGCATAATGGAATTACAAAGTTACATGAGAACTGAGTTAGCTATATTTTACACTCAGCGTGAGTGTATTGCTTTTAACTAAAAAAAAGTAGTTGGTTGTTACAATATGTGAAAGGTAAGATAATAGATACTTTTAGCAATATTGCACACATGATAAGAGGTACATAGAATTGATAAGAGTCTATGTTAGTAAATTAGCCGAAGATCACTTATTAAAGATATTTATTAGTAGTCGCAACACTTAGACACAAGGAAGGTATCATTTACGTGTTTCCTGTTTCATATGAATTATCTCATAAGGAATCTGAAACACAAAAATAACTAGTGAGTAGTACACAACAGATTCACTGGCAGGAAAGAGCTGAAAGAACGTAATACAACTTTAGTGGTAATTCTTATACTGTAGATGGCACTTGGCATATACCAGTATGAAGTTGTATTTTTTTACACATGGAGTTCTTCTGAGTACCTGTGCAATATGACTAGGAGATAAGTCATCGTAATTAAAAGTGATCAAAAGTAATCTATAGGAAGCGTTCCTTGACCTTTGTTTCATGCTTCGTAGAAATCGTTGGGCAGTGATTACTCATATCTATGAAACTGATATGTTTTCAACGATTTCATTCAACGTTACTCACTATTGTAGCCAGAGGAGATCGAACTATTGTTATGACTACTGCGTCGGTGACACAGCGGCTAGGACTCTCGCCGACCATGCACATGATCCGGGGTTCGTTATCCTGCCGACGCACACCTGATATCAATGGTTGGCCTGCAAAATTTGGGCTACCGATATCACATGCTGAAAATTCCAAATCTGTACCAAAATAGGGTGTGGAATCAAGCGATAAAGAAGTTATCGCATGAAAGATACACTTGAAATAGATAAGCATTAAGATAAATTTTTAATATTATTGCTAAGTAGTATTGATATTAGTACAAATGTAATTATGGCTTTATAATAAATTGAACTTTTATAATCAAGAAAAATGGAGCAGTGCGATAAGTCACTAAGGAATTTTAAGACTCATTGATTAAATAGTAGAGTTGTTACTATTATCTGTATGTGACGCCCAAAATATGCTCTACTGATAAGTTTCAAGTTAGAACAAGACAACTGTGTGACTGTTTCTGTTTACAGGAAATCAGGTGGCGTCAAACTAACTATTAAAGGTAAATAAGAATAGTATGATTTAAAGTGTTTCTATTCTGTACAGATACGACCATTTCAATTTTTCCTGAACAAAAATAGTAAAATAAAGAAGTCTTACATAACGTTGGGAAAGGCAGCGTTCTGGTTTATTTTTATTCTTCCAGTTTATAGTGACTCAATCAGTTGTTGGACGCTAGATTTTTATTCGTTTTAGGAACTTATTCAAATTACCAACTTCTTAAAAGAGATGTGCCACTTACAGAGAATAGAACAGCAACATAAGGAGAACAGTAAACTTTAATAATCAGGTATATACGAAGGAGCATCTGTTACTTCCTATTGCTCTCAGAAAGACAATACAAAAGGAAGTGACAGCGTAATTACCACTTTTTTATTCGTGGGCAGTAACGTCTTGAACTACTAAGTCAGATGACCTCTCACACCGCATCCTCATAGTAGTAATGCACTTTCATCTCACGGTGCTACTGACTTCGGCGCCTGTGTCGACTAAATATCGAGTCCGACTGATCACATCATGGATGTAAAGTATGTGGCTAGTGCCACCGGCTACGATTGCCGCTAACGCGTGCCGGCGGGATAGTTTCCCACAGACTTTCAGACATTGCCGAAATTACAAGGTTGACGGCAACATTTTGCTTCCTGACCGTAGGTGTGGTGAGAGCTGGCTGTTAGCCAAAGTTGGTAGACAGTAATTGACGTCAATGTTTGTGTCCCCAATATTGGTGGTGAGAAAATGAGAACAAAGGCTTTGCGTAGGCGGATACAGTTAGCATATGGATGATCTGACACAGCCACAAAGAGATGCAAGGTTAACTTTCTGTGAGAAACAACCATTCGAAATACTGTATTTTCTACTAACAATAATCTACAATAATGTACATTAAAATCTATAAATATGTGTTGATTTTCCTTAATAAACGATCTGTTGCCCGGCCCTTGTCTTCTGTTGTTACACCAGAACCAGTCAGGGTTTTTCAGAGAACGTGGCTTAGACTTAGGTCGTGAGTTTCCCCGTTGAGGGGAGTTCGGACTACGGTAGGAGGAATTATGAGGCATGTTTGACCTAAGCATCTGCTGGATAGAGTTGCATATTTCTATCACTACTGCATCCTTACTCGAAGTCTGTTCGGCAACTGAGCATATTTGAGTCACTGGCCGTTTAGTGATTTCTAGAATTTGATCAGCAGAAATAGCTAAGTCATCCATAAGAACACCCTGAAGTGTCACAAGTACAGTCTGTACTGACTGTGGCAGTTTGGACAAAAAGAGTTCGCTGAAAAGTCCTTCATCGAACTGACTTTGGCCAATAACCTCTCTCATTGTTGTTAGCATGCTCACGGCTGACTGATCCCCTAACTTGATGTTACGAAATAATTCGTCCAGACGCTGTCGGTCCGTGAGAACGTTTCTCCTTAGGAGGAATGCTTTGAGCAACTCGTACGACATCTGCACTGTTACACACTTGCTGAATTCCCGCTGTAGAGCGTGAATAACTGCAAGGAACTGTGAACGTTGATCGACTATGCCATGCTCACAAAAATCAGACTCAGCTATGTGAAATCATGTTTCCGCATTATCTGGCCAAAATGGGAAGAGGTAAATGGTTTTGGCAGTTGAAAACACGGTTCGATGTTTTTGCTTTCTGTCTGCATTCCATTACGTGTGAACGGCAGTTCGGATTTCTCTTTATGAACACATGTATTATCAACTTTGGACAGCATGACATCAGACACTGACGTAGTGGTGGCTGGGTATTCACCGTTGACATCTTCATATGCAATACATTAATCATTAGCAGTTTGAAAGTTGCAGGAAGGAATCTGAACCAACTCTTTCTCTAACTTAGGGATATTGATTCCAGCAATTGGACGATCATGTAGTTGAGTATGGAGCTGATCTCCAAAGTTGCACTTTGAAGCTCGTATCTGAAGCTCAAGAATAAATTCTCTAATCTTCTGGTTTGGAGCACGAGCAAGTTTGTTGAACTGAGCCCTCTCTCGTGTTTCGAAAGTTGTTATGTGGAAGTAATTTGTTAGAAGTTCACGGAGTTTATCATTTGACAGAGAAATTGGTTTATCTGGAAATGGCAGAGTTTTCACTAGGCTGTACGCACCTAGTCCAACAGCAGTAATAAAACGAGCTGGAATTTTGTCATCGCGAACATTCTTCGACATGCACCATGCATCGAAACATTCAGGATAATCGGTAATTTCCCGCGGCGAACAATTTATAGGAAACTTTCCGAGATTATTTAATTCCATAGTGACGCCAGAATGTTATAATTATTTGTAATAGTAGTAGTCGTATTTCGCAATGACCGAATTACAGGAATTCAACCAAAAACACAGAGAGGGATGAATTTAGGAATTTGTATTTGGCGGAATTATATTTCAATTCATATAATAAATATATTAATCAACAACAGTAAGTATTTAAACAATACAGAGATAGAAATTGTCAATCACCACATCCGCCACATGTCGAATGTTTCCTTGAGTATTTATGATGATGTCTCTGTTTGCTTGCAAGTCGCTGCGATCTTCTAACTGATTCAGTGATATTATTTTCATCAGTATCATCTGGACTTATTTCTGAATTATTTCATTTATTTTCACTTGGTCCAGGTGTCTGTTGCGAACTGAATGATCTTCGATGTCCAATATCTTTACCATTCGATTTCCCATTTTTTGTAGTATGATTCCAGCAGAAGGTCTATAGTCATTCCCTTTGTAATAATGTACATCCGACGTCGTGGACATCGGATGCTTTCTGAGAATTCGAGATTTGAATAGGTTAGCAGGACTTTCATGGGTACTTGTATGCTCCGCATTGCGATATTGAAGAAGAAGTTATCTACACATCTCTCTAGCTCAGCAAAATTCTTAGGACTCATTGATGCTTTGGCACTCTTTAATGTTCGTACAAAATTTTCTGCCAACCCGTTGGACTGAGGATGACGTGGTGCTGTGTACAGATGACGGCAAACTATATGTTTAAGCCAATCCTTGAAGTTCTTCTCAGTGAAATGAGTACCATTATCGGTAACTTAGACATCTAGAATTCCTTCCCATAGGACATTTTATCCAAACAGCTCTTTGATCTTTTGTTAATGTCTGCATCAATTCCCGGCCACCAGCATGTTAGGCGTGCTAATGATTTCATCTTACCAGTTCCCAGATAAGCAGAATGAAGGTCGTCCAAAATCGCAGATCTTAACGTTGGAGGAATAATAATTCTGTCATTCAGACATTGAAATCCTTCAGGATGGACTGAAATCTTATCTCTTCGCTTAGAAAAGTCCGGAAATCTTCGCTTACACTGAATATTCCAACCTCTTTTTGTTGCATTTATAATGCATCCGTAATATTTCCGAGTATCATTTATAAGTCGAACTCTATCCACAGGTAACGGCTGGATTAAAAAACAATCAGCGTCATTTGATTGGACACTAGTAACTAGTGTGACGTGGCTGCAGCACTGGGTGACGCGGGTTCGAATCTCAGAAGGGACATGACTTCCTTCAAGGTTGCAGATACGCCTTGCTGACGAGTGCCAACTAGCACGAAACCTAGGTCCAAGGCTTCCTGCCGACTGCCTTCAACTATCTAATATAATCAGTGTCATTAGCAGTATTTTCAAATAATGAATAGCGAGATAAGAAGTTTGCATGAGGTATATCTTTAGCCTACCTCCTTTACCTACTTGGGAAGCATTGTTTCAACTACAGGCGGAACTGACGAGGATATCAAAGCAAGGATCAGGAAAGCAAGGCAAGCTTTCATTACTCTCAAGTCTGTGTGGAGGTCAACAACATTCAGCGTCAAAAATAAGATCCAGATATTCAACTCCAATGTGAAGTCAGTGCTACTATACGGATCAGAGACTTGGCGTGTCACAAAGAGCACCTCAAACAAGCTACAGACATTCATTAACAGATGTCTTCGCTCAATGCTCAAGATCAGATGACCAGAAAGGATTAGCAACAGGGATCTCTGACAATAAACGAACCAACCAGGAACCGATTGTGAAACAAATAGGCAGGAAGAAATGGAGATGGATTGGCCATACTCTGAGGAAACCAGCAAGTGACATCACTAGACAAGCCCTCGAGTGGAATCCGAAAGGGAAGCGACGAGTTGGTCGTCCAAGGGTGACCTGGAGGAGATCATGTGAAGAGGAGATGAAAACGTGTGGGCAGACTTGGAGCCAGGTGAAAACTCTAGCAGAGAACCGAACGCAATGGAGACGCATGGCTGAAGCCCTGTGTTCCTCTAGGAGCTAAAGGAAATAATAATAATAATATCTTTAGCCGATCTGTGTTCAATGGTGTAATCATATGCACTTAGTTCTAAACTCCATCTTTGAACCATAGCAGCAGATGATATATTCAAAGATTTTTCTGGATTGTAAATGAATTTCAAAGCCTGATGATCAGTAACTATGTGAAACTTAGTACCAAATAGATACTTGTGCAAGCGTCTTATTGCCCATACAACTGCTAGACCCTCTTTCTGGGTTTGTGAGTACCCTTGTTCACTCTTACTTAGACGTCTTGAAATACAAATAACAGGTTGTCCATTTTGCTCCAGTACTGCCGCTATACCCATAGGAGTAGCATCTGTAGTGAGAACAGACTTATCTTTCGATGAAAAATGTCTTAAGAAAGCTTGTTTATTAAGAAACTCCAAAGTTCTTCGCAAGATATCCTTATATTGTTGTTTCCATTTAAATTGTTTAATGGAGACAATATCAAAAAGTGGAGATAACAGTTGAGTGAAATTGGAAATGAATTTGGATTAAAACTGAAGAGTACCAATCGATGATCTCAACGACGACATATTATTAGGTGAAGGTGCTTGAATTAGAGGTGCCAAATGACTAGCATCAGGTCTGAAATCCTCGGAGTCTACTGTGTATCCTAAGCATGATACAGACGACAAAGTAAAATGACATTTAGATGGATTAACAAGAATATTTTTCTCACAGAAACGCCTGAACAGTTTTAAAAGACGTTCATTATGCAATTCGATGTTCGGACCATGAACTGTAATGTCGTCTTGGCAAGACTCAACATCACCTAATCCATCCATCATCTTATTTATTACTTTTTGAAATATCGCAGGTGAAACCTTTAAACCAAAAGGAAAGAAATTATACTTAAACTATCCAAATGGAGTATTAATGGTTGTTAATGCACTGGAAGCTTTGTCAAGAGGAATTCGCAAATAAGCATTTTCAAGATCTATTTCGGAAAAGTATTTTGAGCAACGTAGCTTGTCGAGAATGTCTTCGGTTTCTAGCGTAGTGCAACTTTGCTGTAGTAGACGACTATTGAGTGCAAGGCGGTAGTCACCACAAATTCTCGGTGTTTTGCCATCAGCTTTTAGTGGCGTCACAATAAGAGTAGTCCACTT
This sequence comes from Trichobilharzia szidati, assembly GCA_944472155.2. NCBI lineage: Eukaryota > Metazoa > Platyhelminthes > Trematoda > Strigeidida > Schistosomatidae > Trichobilharzia > Trichobilharzia szidati. The sequence goes on along the minus strand of OX235279.1, from coordinate 57,697,233 downwards.
CGAATATTCAACTGGCATAAGTATGCCCTGCTCAACCAACTTGTCCAACTCTTTCTTAACTGCATCTCGCAAACCATATGCAATTAATCGGTGCTTCAGGAAGATAGGATCACCCTCTATTTCAAGATGGATGGGCTGAATCTTCATGCCACCTACACACTTTGAACATTGGAGGACTAATTCTCTGAACAAAGATTCATCAAATAACTCAGTACAAAGTGAGATTTCGACATTGACCAATCTAAGGGCTTTCAATCCCAATAAAGATGGACCACATTCACTAACAAGAAAGGGTATATTCATAAGTCTACCGCTGTCTGATTTTAAACAAATGTTAGTAACACCAATAAGAGGTAGTTTATGACCAGTAATACCTGTAATGTAACTAGTAGTAAGGTCTACCTGGGCATGCTTACAAAGCGATAGTAAATCTTTCTTAGAAATTATAGACTCAGTACTCCCAGAATCAATTATAAAACAGTGAGACTTGCCTGAACTTGTAGTGAAGGTTCTCATTAGATGAGATTGAGTATTGTGAAAAGTTGAAAGAGACATTGACTTCATTTTACCAGACAAATTGGGAGAATTATGAGAATTCTGAGTAGCATAAGTAAGTGAACTTCTGCAAAAAGACTTGGTGTGCCAAATTTTACCACATTTATGGCACTTAGCACCCCGAAAACGGTAAGTGCTTCGTAGATGAATCTTTCCACAGGAAAAACACGGTTCGATGTTTTTGCTTTCTGTCTGCATTCCATTACGTGTGAACGGCAGTTCGGATTTCTCTTTATGAACACATGTATTATCAACTTTGGACAGCATGACATCAGACACTGACGTAGTGGTGGCTGGGTATTCACCGTTGACATCTTCATATGCAATACATTAATCATTAGCAGTTTGAAAGTTGCAGGAAGGAATCTGAACCAACTCTTTCTCTAACTTAGGGATATTGATTCCAGCAATTGGACGATCATGTAGTTGAGTATGGAGCTGATCTCCAAAGTTGCACTTTGAAGCTCGTATCTGAAGCTCAAGAATAAATTCTCTAATCTTCTGGTTTGGAGCACGAGCAAGTTTGTTGAACTGAGCCCTCTCTCGTGTTTCGAAAGTTGTTATGTGGAAGTAATTTGTTAGAAGTTCACGGAGTTTATCATTTGACAGAGAAATTGGTTTATCTGGAAATGGCAGAGTTTTCACTAGGCTGTACGCACCTAGTCCAACAGCAGTAATAAAACGAGCTGGAATTTTGTCATCGCGAACATTCTTCGACATGCACCATGCATCGAAACATTCAGGATAATCGGTAATTTCCCGCGGCGAACAATTTATAGGAAACTTTCCGAGATTATTTAATTCCATAGTGACGCCAGAATGTTATAATTATTTGTAATAGTAGTAGTCGTATTTCGCAATGACCGAATTACAGGAATTCAACCAAAAACACAGAGAGGGATGAATTTAGGAATTTGTATTTGGCGGAATTATATTTCAATTCATATAATAAATATATTAATCAACAACAGTAAGTATTTAAACAATACAGAGATAGAAATTGTCAATCACCACATTCGTACACATCTGATCCAATAATCCACAGGTAATTTTGTTACGTTTATATACTTCACAACGTAAAAATTACCTGATGCTGAAAGAAGATGGTTAATTTGTTATATATAGGCTGAGATTTTATAAACTCTGGTTTAATATCACTTTGATAAAGCTATTAGCGTGAATTAGCAAAAAGTCAGTAAAAACAATACCGATATGTTTTTCACTCGTTACGAAATACTAAATCTTTTATTTGAGTGAATATCACATACCTGATGTCCAAATTGTTTTCCAAATTATAAATGTGAATTTGTTTTGGATAGTTACATATCTTGGAGATTCCAAAATTTTTACTTCTTGAATTATTGCTGTTTACTTCATTCACCGTATATACTTGACTTCAAATCACGTAAGTGACATCGTGATTATGAGAAGCGGAGGTAAAGAATTTAACTTTCAGACTTTTTCTGTTTCATAGCTATTGTTTACACGTCACTATGTTATAACAGAGGACTTAAAGGCTTCGATCTTTTAAGGGAATGATAAGAAAAGTATTTCCTTGGACATTTGTAACGTATAGTTTTCAGTGGAAAAGATTTAGGCTTATACTCGGTTATGCTCTGATGGTGTGATACAAACAATGTGTGCCAACGGAATATTATTCTTACAAATTCACACAGTTCAATTCGGTATTAGCAGCAGAATACGATATATCTATTTGAATATTCTATTTGATTTTAGAGACAGAATACTTTTCTCACATTTATATACTGCATTAGCAACAGAATACTATGTATTTTTGAACATTCTTTTTTCATGTCATTTGATGTAAACCGAAATCACACGCTCAGTCATTGGTTAAAGAATATAAACTATATATATATATATATATATATATATATATATATATATATATATATATATATGTATATATATATATATATGGTGAGAGCTGTCTACTAGCCAAATTGGTAGACAGTAATTTACGTCAATATTTACGTTCCCAAGATTTGTCGTGAGAAAATGTGAACAAAGATTGATTCAAAACCGACGACAGCAGACTTTGCGTAGGCGGATGCAGTTAACATATAGAGGATTTGACATTCAAGAAACAGTCACAAAGAGATGAAAGATTAACTTTACGTGAGAAACAACCAATCGGAAGACTGTGTTTGTTTGCTTAAATATCCATAGTAATGTACATGAAAATATATAAATATGCGTTGATTTCCTTAATAAATGATCTGTTGCCTGACTCTTGCCTTCTGTTGTTACAATATCTTTATCATGATTATTATATTTATTATTCTTTCCTTTAATTGCTAGAGGAAAATAGGGCTTCAGCCGCACGTCTCCACTGTGTTCGCTTCTCTGCCAACGTTATCACTTGGCTCCATGTCTGCCAACATGCTTTCATCTCCTCTTCACATGACCTCCTCCAAGTCACCCTTGGACGACCAACTCGCTGCTTCCCATTCGGATTCCACTCGAGGGCTTGTCTAGTGATGTCACTTGATGTTTTCCTCAGAGTATGGCCAATCCATCTCCATTTCTTCCTGCCTATTTGTTTCACAATCGGTTCCTGGTTGGTTCGTTTATTGTCAGAGATCCCTGTTGCTAATCCTTTCTGGTCATCTGATCTTGAGCATTGAGCGAAGACATCTGTTAATGAATGTCTGTAGCTTGTTTGAGGTGCTCTTTGTGACACGCCAAGTCTCTGATCCGTATAGTAGCACTGATTTCATATTGGAGTTGAATATCTGGATCTTATTTTTCATTCTGAGTGCCGTTGATCTCCATACAGACTTGAGAGTAATGAAAGCTTGCCTTGCTTTCCTGATCCTCGATTTGTTTTCCTCGTCAGTTCCGTCTGTATTATCGATATAAGTATAAAGCTTGGGCGTTGTGGTAGAGCATAACTCCATTATGCATAAGATTTTATTTTGATAAATCACACGGTGTTGTACAGTAATATTAACTGATAACGTTTCGAGCATAAACTATTGCTCATAATTATATCAATTTATATATATATATATATATATATATATATATATATCAATATTACTGTACAGCACTGTGTGATTTATCAAAATAAAATCTTATCCATAATGGAGTTCCGTCTGTGGTTGAAATGATTCTTCCCAGGTAGGTAAAGGAGGTTGTTTCTTTCAGGTTCCTACCATTTATGCTGATTGTTGTTGTTGCTGTTGGCCTGGAGTCTTCATCACCTCTGTTTTCTCTATGTTCACCTGAAGTCCTATATTTGATGCTTCTTCTACTAATTTGTTGCTCTTCACTTTCATATCTTTGTGAGAAATCAGACATATATCATCGGCGATGTCCAGATCCTCCAAGTTTTTCATGAGGGTCCGTTTTATGCCTGTTTTCTCGCTGCCCGTTGTCTGCCGCATTATGCAATTTACCGCAATCAGGAAAATCATTGGCGATAGTAGGCAGCCTTGCCTTACACCCCTCTTCACTTCGAAGGATTCCGTGAGTTTCCCGTTGTGGATTACTTGGCATGCAGCATTGTCGTACAACTGTCGGATAAGATGCATGGTTGTTGGCGTCACCCCGTAGTAGCGAAGTATTTCCCAAATCACCTCTCGATCGACGCTGTCGAATGCATTTTCAAAGTCGATGAAGTTGAGATAGAGAGGTGACTACCATTCCAAGCTCTGTTTAATGATTATCCGTAGTGTTGAGATTTGGTTCTTATAATTATTATTATCTTAAATTAATAGTATGAAAATAATCAATAATAACACACAGCGCAAACCTACCAAACGTTTTTTATGTACTCGTTTTTGACCTTGATTTGGTGTGAAGATGGTAAAAATAAACTATGCCGAGCAGCATCTGTTTCAAAATTTCACTAGTTAAGATTGAACTGCTTATGCACATGACATGAGATGATTAGTCTTGACTCCTGCCTCATGCTTTATATCATTATGTACCATTCTTTTTAAGAAAGATTTCATAAAATGCATGATGCAGGTTTTTCCTTATGTCGATTATTCAAACTTACAAAGCAAACAAAAGCAGGGAGAATGGAAAAAAAAAATCATGTTTCCAGGTGCTGTCATCTGTGGAATGCACGATAAAAGAGAAGAGACAAGAAAAGTAATTTCTCACTACGACAGTTACATGCAACCGTAGCAGAAAGACAGCAACATTATTTAGGCATAGATAAACTGTTTGGAGCACTCTATAATTACGGAAATCAAAAATATACTTCTTCAAAGCATTTAGAGCATAAGGTTATTTTATTTACAGGAGTTATAATTCATAGACCACTGGATTTACACTGAAGTGTTAACCTAATAAACTAAACACCTTTAGTTTGATTAAAGATGTGGTTGTTTATATGCGCAACTGAAGATTCTCAAACTGGTACAAAACAACTGTCAAATCCTTTTTGGCTACCAATGATTTCCGAATTATTGCCGGTGCACCAACTAATTTCTTCAATTACTTCGATGGAAATACGAAAGAGAAATCAATGTGGAAATCTACAGCTTAGGGGACATCATCTGAATTTTTGACAGATGTCAATTTGGTACTTCTAAATGATTCATATACTTGGTGCAAGCGTTACTACAAGAATTTCCAACAGGTTACTTCGTAAACAGTTATCTCCGATGACTTGAGTTTGAAAATCACATGTTCCACCGCAATCGATCAGTCATTAAGAGCTCTGGCGAACGGCAGGCAATCTGCTGCTCAACAAATAACCAAACTAGATTGGAAATGAATAGCACACATGCTGAGGAGACCGTCGAGCGACATCAGATGCCAGGCCGTAGAGTGGAATCCCAGTAGGAAATGATGAGCTCAGCATCCAACACTAATATAGAGAAGATCGTATGAGGAGAAAATGAAACCATAGGAGCAACTTTGAAGTCAATTAAGAAGACTACTGAGAACAAAGTGAAATGGCGATAGGCTGCTGAAGCCCTGTATTCCACTAGGAACCTAAAGGAGAAATAATAATAAATTCCTGTGGACATCTATTAACACAGCACTGAGAATAGGGTACGGTTAATGTCTTGTGAATCAAACCAATAGTACTGCTTACCAAAAAATAATGATGCAGTTACATTTTGTTTTAAATAAGCTTGTCTCCCTTAATCACTCACTTTGTTTTAGCGCTGACAGTTAAAAGAATATGAGCTTCAAAGACAGAATATTTTTCTAACATATGAATAACTCAATAAGTCGGGCAGTTGGCGTCATGATAGCGAACCACTTATAAGCCCAAAGTTGGTAAATCATCCCCTTATGTCATTTAAAAGTTGTTCAGTTTCAGTGACCCATCTGTGTCAATCCTATTTTAGATCACACATGTGGCAACTTGATATACAGAATATTTTTCCGTATTTCTCCCTTCATATCTGTTTCAGTCATATCAGCTGTGTTCTCAGGGGCTAAGATTCGAATCTACACAATGAAAAAATCATTCTTATGCTAACTTATACTACTTGCAGATTAAAATCAGCATTTCTCGGATAGACTATATTCTATTCCTATAACATTTGCTTAATTAGTACTGAGTAGATTAGAAGTGAAAAGGATTTCATTTAGCTTGTACACAAGTCATTATAGCAAAATACCAGTCTAGTCACAATTTACGGACTAACGAAGTGGGAATGAAGAGTTTAGGAGCATTTAACAAGATAATATTAATAGTTCAACATTCAGTCAAACAATTAATTTTTCTAATTTGTTTCTTTTCCAAATTCTGTAGAAATAGAAAACTGACGAAATATCTGAAATTTACAACTTAACCTTTAGTGGCCTATTCATAAAAAGGTGAGATACTTCAAAAATGTGAAATAATTTATTAAACTTATATTACCGAGTAAATTTGCTCTAAGTTTACAAACAATAAAAAAGATATTTTATTATTTTTATTCTAAATTGTCAACTCATGTTTATTTCAGTAAATTTGTATGTCTAATATAATTAAACATTTATTTTATAGTTCACTTGATTTTTTATTAGTTGTCAATAGATGACAGTTAATTGAAAAAGTCCGTGTGAAAGTTCACTTTAACGTATGTTCAGGTGTTGAATAGGGAACAGTACTTGAATAAAAAGATTACATACCACTATAAACTTCTTATAACGATTAGCTTAGCTAAATAAAAAGGAGGACTGTAGAATCTAGAGCTAGCATAAAAATATAGAATTATTCAAGTGCTTTTCATGATAAATCAATCATTAACCGGAAAATAACTTAAAGAAAAATATATATATATATATATATACCATGCGCACTGCATATTCAAATTTGATAATGAAATAAAGTTGGAGTAACAGCTATCGATAGCATTATAACAACTGTCATTTGAATTTCATGCTGTTAGTTTGGTATGTAGCAGTTATAACGTGGACGCAATACTATCAAGTTTGTGTCGTTCATAAATTTCCCTTTGCCGGTATACCCGCGATTGATAAGTCCGTTGATACTTGTAAACAAAAGCTCTGATTTATGTCCACAGTTTTTTTGAAGCTTTTAGCTCACATACAGGAACACAACATCCCATTAATTGTAAGCGAACCATCTGAAAACTAACACCAGTTTAAAAGCGGTATCAGGAATATTTTTTTGTGTTGCTGGTACTGTACTGAAGCAAGTTACAAATATCTTTACAAGGTTTTAATTATTATACAATAAGAATAAGTATGCCAAGTAATTATTAATAGTTGGGTGTAAGTCTTTTTCCACTATCACAGTTAGTTTTATCGACGGATGACATTTCGCAAATTATTAGCTGTTCAAATATTTAATATCATAAATGAACATGAATTTGACACGATTATCACAATCTCTTCATCCGCTTATCCTCCTTCCCATTTGTTTTTCTAGATTTCAGATAATTATGTATTCAAGAAGACTGTTTCACTTACAATTTAACATCTTATGGATTTTATGCCTAACTATTAATTTTTATTCTCTGCATGGTCAGAATGACAGTATTGTTGGTGAAGCTGAACATATTGATAATACTACCCTTTATCAAATATTATCAGTGGAGAAACACGTTGTTGTTTACTTCTGTAAGTTGTTGATGTTTATGTTTCCTTATCAATGTTACACTACAGTAGAATTATATTTGGTTCCATATAAAACTTGAGAAATGATAAATATTTTCAAGTATTGGTTTTGTAGGGATTTTGTTTGATTGCGTGGAGGATTTCATCATGAGCTGACATCAGTTAGAGAACCACTGGAAAACCTGGGAGTACTGGACAGCTGTTTCGTCCTAGTTTGGGACTCATCAGCAGTACGCACCCACCGGGATTCGAACCCAGGACCTTCTGGTTACAAGGCGAGCTCGTAGACCATTGAGCCACTGGGACCCGATCCAATGGTCCTTGAATTCTAACTTCTGCCAATTCACGACATAGCGCGACCATTTCGCAATGTCTTCTCAGATGAGTTACTGCCTCATCTCCAACCTGCTGTACCCTACTGGTCACGGCTTCCCACTAGAACCCCAGGTTAACTGCCTGAATAGGGCCAGTCACTAGTGAGCATTAGATTAATTATATTTGGTTCCATATAAAACTTGAGAAATGATAAATATTTTCAAGTATTGGTTTTGTAGGGATTTTGTTTGATTGCGTGGAGGGTTTCATCATGAGCTGATCTAATGCTCACTAGTGACTGGCCCTATTCAGGCAGTTAACCTGGGTTTCTAGTGGGAAGCCGTGACCAGTAGGGTACAGCAGGTTGGAGATGAGGCAGTAACTCATCTGAGAAGACATTGCGAAATGGTCGCGCTATGTCGTGAATTGGCAGAAGTTAGAATTCAAGGACCATTGGATCGGGTCCCAGTGGCTCAATGGTCTACGAGCTCGCCTTGTAACCAGAAGGTCCTGGGTTCGAATCCCGGTGGGTGCGTACTGCTGATGAGTCCCAAACTAGGACGAAACAGCTGTCCAGTACTCCCAGGTTTTCCAGTGGTTCTCTAACTGATGTCAGCTCATGATGAAATCCTCCACGCAATCAAATGATAAATAAATATGTGGGTGTAAAGTGAAATAACAGTGATTTGAACGACAGCTTTGTTCAAGTTGGTTAGATGCTGTTATGGAACTGATGCCAAGCAAACGTTTATTAGTTTACTGTAAACGCTGTTGTAGAATTGATGACTTCCACAGTTGAATGCTGAGTCCTGAAGAGGCGAATGTGTCATCACACTATCATCTAAATATATTCGTTCAGGTGTTTTATTCCTAGGAGAGCTAGTAAACTAAGCAAGAACATGTGAAGTTATACCAGTTCACGGTTGTAGTATTGAAGGAAGATGCATAAAGTTTGTTTAATGCATAAATCACTTTGTCATGTAATATAATAATATAACATAATATTGCATATTATCACTTTAAAGTTGAGCATAGGCACAAGTTCCCTTTATTTTTATAAAAGGGAATAATTAAATAAGATACAGCTGTCTGTACGGAAATGGTGATAACAAGTGTATAAGACGAATAGAATTCAGGTAATTCCTCTGCCTAATATATTGGTACAACAAGTACTTGATATCTTTTAGAAATAAAAACATCCTGCAACACTCAGTGAAAGATAAGTCATACTTTTATTAACCATTGCTTTTGAAAATGAAAAACATAAGCAAAATAGCTAGACAGACAGAATTGTGCAAAACTTCCAGGATTTATTCTATAAATGAAGTATTTTTACTGTGCTTCGTTGTTACTACTCTTTCGTGAGCTGAACATCATGTGCATCTAATGCAGAATATAAACTCGTAAAAGTAGGAAATAATTACAATGCTTTCTGAATGTATGATAACTTGCGTCAAAAATTGTGATATAATTGAAAAACGTCAGACAGAATTCTCGAAAGCATGTTTATTTTAAGTGTGAGAAGTCGTGACCAGTAGGGTGCAGCAGGTCGGGTGTGAGGACAATTACTCACTGAAGACATTGGCTAGTGGTCGTGCTATGTCGTGAATTGGCAAGAAGTTAGAATTCATGGGCCATTGGATCGGGTCCCAGTGGCTTAATTTTCTACGAGCTCGCCTTGTAACCAGAAGGTCCTGAGTTAGAACCCAGTGGGTGTATACTGCTGAAGAGTCCCAAACTAGGACGAAACAGCTGTCCAGTACTCCCAGGTTTTCCAATGGTTCTCTAACCAATGTCAGCTCATGAAGAAATCCTGTAATTAAGAAAATCTTTCGCACATCACAACAATTGCCTTTCAGCTCTTATTTTTACAGACCTACTTTGTTCTGTTTTTTACAATTATCTAGTGAAACTTCCGAGCAAGAGGCACAAGTTTAATGCCATCATAGCTGAGATTTTTGGCCTGGGCGAATATTTCTGGTATTTTTGTGTCCTCTGATCTCAATTATTTAACTAGGTCACCTTCTGGATAAAATCTTCACCACTTCGTTCAATGAGACTTTATTGAAATTAGCCCTGAATGTGTTGTCTAGAACGAAAATGAGAACTTCGCAGTTAAATTTTTGTGGTTCGCTTGACTGTTTCAGCGATAAACTATGTAAAATGTAAGGTGATATAATGAGAGGTGCTGGCAGAAATACTAGTACCATAATGAAGACTTTTGTGTTATACTCTATGTCATCCAAAAGTGTAAAAACTAACCAATTATATTCTGATTAAATATTTGAATAAGGAATGCCTCAACTGAGACGAGTGGTAGAGTCTTTCAGTTTGCATATTCAAAACGTTACTCATTGAAGATATCAGATTACTGAGTTAGAACAAACTACAAAATTCGGGTCATTGGATTTCGGTTCATTGGATCTGTGACTCAGTGATCTGAATCTCAACAGTGCATAGGATTACAGGTGCCAAGTGTTGACAACTTCAGAACTAAGACGAAACAGTTGCCCAGATCCAGATAGAATCTTATATTTAGGACAACTTCATTGATACAAATTCCTTTCACACAAACTGTCAGTAAGGATTTGTTTTTCACTGTAAACTGATTAACGCTTGTAACTCTGTTTACCACTTTATCGTTATTTCATCGATCATAGGTAACAGAGAAATCCTAATTATTGTTGTTATGAATAAGAACCAGACCCAGCATCCATCGCATAAGTTTGCCAAACTAAGAATATCCTAGATGATTTCAACAGGAGTTACTTTTTATTACTTTTTGGACTACAGAGGAAATTTTTCCTCAACAGTTTTGGGAATAATTTGTTCAAGTGTTTGATTTCTATATTTTTCCAATTGTAGATGAACATACCACAAAGCAGAAATCAATTATCAAACAATTTCATGACATGGTTAATAAAATTAATGAAAGTGGACTTCCAGTTTTAGCATTTACCCTCTGTGCTACATACTATGAAGATGTGGTAGAAAAATTAAATATTTATGTAAGTTCATATATATATATATATATATATATAACACATTAATAAAATGCAGGCTTTATTTACTATACGTACTGGACACTTATAAGTGAGGTCAAGTGTTTAAATACGTGGTTTGTGTTTCATGTATTACCAACTATGCACAATGGCACGCTTCACTCATTCAGAGGATGGGAATGGTCTGAGATATGATTGACTTGAAGGTTTCAGCATGTGATCGTACTTCGCTTAGCTCTGCATGGTGTTTTGCGGGATAGGCTAAACTCGAATGAATATTCATGCATCTGATCCTGTTTTTGTTTTTCTAAATACCGTTCATCTTTGTCCACTTCAAACTAGTGTTTGGCAAGGATTGCGGCTTGACAGTAGAAAAACAACCATTTTCTGGACATCGTGGGTTCTGCACACTTTTCACACATGTTCATTGGAAACGACAATATTCAGAAAAATTTGAAATTTTCTGGATATGCATCGTAAGTCTAATGTAAAGGTAAAAAGAAGTAATTTATCGTTTGAAAACGAAACGCTTTCATCGGCGAAAATAATCAAGGTTTTTAACTATAAGGAACATCGGTAACTGCAGTGAATACCTTACAGAAAACAATGTTCAAAGAGCTCTGTTTCAATATAAAACAAATTTTATGAAACAATGAAATGTTCACTTACATATAAGCAGTTCTGAGGATTTTCTTTAGTAGTTATTATTAGTGCTACTTTATTCATGTTTTCCAGTGTGGTTATAAGTCTAAATCATTATCATTTATGCTACCATCCCATTACTCTTATAACCCATTTTAACATCACGTTTTATTTTGTTTAAAACGCAGTCGCCATCGATTACATACTTTTACAACGGTGGACAATTAAAATATGAATTTAAAGAATCGAAAAGAATCAATGAACACAACACCAATTTAATATATGAATGGATAAAACAAAAATTAGCCTCTCCTATAAAGCTGTTAAGAAATTTAAATGAAGCAAAAGAACTTGTCAGTAACAATAAATTGATTTCAATTATCTTTATGAAGGTAAAGTCAGAAAAATGTATTCTTGTATATGGCTTGTGAAAAAAAATCATTAAGCCATGAGTCTGTTAATATTACACATTACTTTCATGAAAATTAAACGGTTTTGTAGTAAATTTAATGACCGACAAGATTTTTTTTACTCACAATGTCTTAATAACTGCTAATTATTCTATGTTATCTTAAAACATTACTTTCATACGACACAAAGCGACCGATTGAAAATATAAATAAATTGTTAATATTCATCAACAAACAACAACTTTTAATCCGATTTGTTGGAATATTAACATATGTACTTCTTGATATCTTCTTTTAAGATAAGCCAGAAACTGTCATCAACAGTAGAAAAACAGTCGGAGTGTTATGAAGATACAAAATATTTCGCTTAATTTAACTGGTAAATAACTGTTTTCATAATTATTTAAGAATAATGATAGAAGTGATCGAAAAGCTCAGCAGATCAAGGGGATAAAATCTGTGCTGAAGATTTTTTCTAGGAAGACAATGAGAGCTTAACTATGAGACCGTTCAGCTCAAAGAACACAGCTACACCAAGGATGATAGGAGTTTTGCCACAAAGGATATTTTATAAGTATATTCATAAAAATTATTTCATCATGTCAGTTTAGCCTTGTGACAGTACTATGTATTGCACAGTGGTTATTTTAGGTTTTAGCGCTTAGAAATGTTGAAAAATAAAAACTACTTCAATGCAGCAGTCAAATACTAGAAGCATCTAATGCCAAGAGCACATTTGAAATAGTAATAAGATATCAATGAATTCAATCAGTGAGCTAAAAAGTAATTTGAACATTGAATACTTTTGACGCACAACATTTCAGGTGACACAAAATAACATTTCATTGTTGAGTATGATTCATTATTTGACACATTATTTCTGAGTCGTATAACGTTGTTGATTAGATAACTTTGGGCTACAGAAAATTCTCAGCGAACCAACCAAGAACCGACTGACCAACAAAGACGCAGAAAAAACGTGGATGTCGACTGAACAGACGATAAAGAGACTTTAGTGGTATCACACACCGGGCAGTCGGTTGAGTGGTACATGTATTAAGAAGCAAAGAGATGGACATCCGATGGTGAAATGAAGATCATGTAAAGAGAAAATGAAAGTTACTTAGTAATAGTGGAAAAAGCTAAAAATGTTGGCAAATACTAGATTAGAATTGAGATATGCTGCTGAAGCTATGTAACTTACCTGGAACGGGAGGAACCAGAAATAATGAGGCAGAGTCGTAAAGTATTTTCAAACAAATCTAAATTTTACTATGCTAACTAGTTGGTGAACAGATGTTCGAACCTTTTTCATCATGAAAACCCTTTAAATGACTTCATTATTATATCTACTCTTTAAAAATTTCTTCGATACAGTCTAGCTATAGTAGCATTCTTCCTATATGCTATATGTCTTTTATTGAATAATATTCAATTTGGAGATATTTGTGCTAGACGTAGGAAGGATGCTCCAGAAGATAACATTATGCGCAAATATTAAAGGCCATCTACCTATATTGTGATTACTGATGAATAGTTTAGGGAGTATTATTAATTTTAAGAAGGTGTGAAGAAAGTCTAATATAATAGTGCAATGAGCGTCTCTTAATTATACACCTTAAATATCATGTCATATGACCAAAAATGCCAAGTTTTTCTGCATGAAGTTCCCAGTTTACTATGAACCTACTTTTCGGTTCTTGTTAGGTGGCGCTGAAAATGAAAAGTAACGAATAATAAGAATCCTAAGATTAAAACTAAACATAATCCAACTCTAATACAATTATTTCTTTTTATAAATAAAAGAAAAGACCTTCACCGGTGATAATAATCATAACGGTGATGAACCAAGTTGTATATTTGTACTTTTAATAGATTCCTACACTTTTTTCTCTGAATTCCTTTACAGGACACCAGCCAAGAAGTACTGAGTAATCTTAGTTTTGTCGCCCAACAAGTTGATTATATTGCCTATGGTTTAGTTTATAATCGAACAGTTCATGATCACTTCAATATAACTGATCAGAAATTATTACTCATTAGAAAAGAAACGAATAACGCTGAGGTATTCAGTAATTTTTTTTCAGACTTATTTATATTGTTACAATCTAGAAATTTATTTAATTTTATTAACCACGTTCTGATACTATAGAATTACGAGTGAATTTGTAACTCAACTTATATCACTATGTAAGTATTTGGAATGAACATCATTTCTCAAGTATATCTAATTCATGCTGGAGTAGTTTCTCCACATAAAACAAATAATAAAATTAACAGTCTGGTAACCTAACTAATTAACTAATACGTGACTGTCTGCATAACAAAGTTTTTTCAACTTGAAGGAGAATTTGACATTTTACACATGCAATCATAGGGAGAAAGATGGCTACTGGTTTTGACACTACTCACTTCACCACTTCCAGATGAATCCCATGATGATAATTTTACAAATTATTCAGCTGTCGTAAATGTTATATTTTGAAGGTATCATAACCTGAGCTTAGACTGTTTGAGCAGAAGGTAAAGTTTCTAAGCAGTTTGCCAACAAAGTCAGACAAGCACTCTGAGTAAATCTCAATGTTAATGAATAAGCGGAGGTTTAAACGTTAACCCTAACCCAGTAGTTTACAGGCTGATGTTACACACCATGAAGTTCAGAACATTTAGTTATTTTCATCTACATCCTTAACGTACTTTTAATATAAAACTAAGCTTTTAGTTCTTGATTTGTTTAACCGATGTATTTACACTGAACCAACCTATTTAGAAAGAATTAAAATGTTATTCTAATTCATAAGCATTCATGTTGTTCTCTTCAGATTATTAATTTAAATTATTCAGAAAATTGGGACATTGAATCGTTGGGTTCGTTTTTACTAACTGAATCTTTTCCATATGTCGCTGAATACCACCCTACTGAACTAACCCATTTCGACAGTAGCAAAATCAGATTTATTGCATACTTATTCCTTTTACGCTGTGATCCAGAGTTTTCTCGAATAATATACAATTACCAGGAAGCATGTAAACTCTTCCGAAAAAAGGTATGTTGAGTATTTTTCTATAGTAAGATGTATGTGGACTAAGGTTAAATAATCAGTGAGTGTAAACTTTTGGTACAGTCGAATTGATCAATAAAGTTTTCTCAGGGATTAGGCTACAAGCTAGATTTATATTTAAAGAGCTTATCATATTGCCTGCCTCTTTAGGATGCAGCAGACAGAATGGGATTTGAACGCGAACAAAGTGATTGAATTCTAGTTAATTAAACCTATGGATGCGTACTTAGTTGACTGAAGCACTTGATTGTACGATATTGCGTTTCTCGTCCCGCTGTAACTATTTCAGCATAAGCCGACAAATATGCTTCATGATTCAGTAGATCAACATAAGAAATATCTATGCAGTGAATCGTTTGGTGGTTGTTATTTTAGATACTCCCAGCCAAGTTAGTGTTTACACTATGTCAACAGTAGTCATTTTTTTAAACAATATTTATTCAAGTAAAACAAAGTGCAGACATTCTTTAGAAAAGTTCTGGTGCAACTAACTTGCCTTCACACAGTCAAATGCACTATAAGACACTATTTCCAATTTTTACACTTCCTTAATATCCGACCAATATATATGTATGAAAACAATAGAGATTACCCTGCCAGCAGTACTAAAATGAAGCAGAAAAATTTCGAATACCATAGTGTAAATAATTTGATCAGATTCATAATCTGCGGTTTACAAAGTCTGGGAAGGTGAAATCTCATCGCTCATGAGCTCGCTTCAAAACGAGCGCAATGACCTTCCAATATTTAGATCACCCCGATCTGACTAGCAAGCGCTACTGGTTGATATGAGTGGCATACAACTACTCACTTCAACTAATGAGTGATGTGTAGTTTGATGCAAATGAGTAGGTTAGTTGACAACATCTTCAGAAACCCACATGCTGGAAGAGGCGCATTTTGAACAGGAAAAATGAAAAGTTTTAGTTGCACGCATTTAGGTAAGGATGACTTATGCAACCGAATTGTTCTCTGGGAAACCAACAATGCAAGCGGCTGCTCTAAATGCTTATCTAAAGCTAACTCTCAAGTGTAGTGTGTAAACTCTGTGAAACTACAACAGATTAATTTTTATGAAAGCAAAGCCGTATACATCTCCATTGGATTGATTTTTCTTAAAGATTTAGGTATAATTAACGAATAGTGCTCTGGTTCGTCAAATGTTCCATGGATTGTCACCACAATCCATAGAAATTAATCGTTGGGGTACACCATATTGTGTTTTATTGTTGACTACTCGTATTTATCATTAAATAAGCTAGTGAGAGCATAACCAATGTGTTAATCTTATTTTCGATTACATACTTTAAATAAAACAAGAAAATGTTTGTTTAAAAATTTCATAGTAAATACAACTCCTTGAAATAATAAACGGTGCGAATGATTAATAATTAAAACAGTCACAACTTCCAAAACGTCTCTCTTCTTTCCTAAAAGTCTTCATTCTTTTTAGTGGTCAAAATGAATGTGGGTCCATGAAGGTTTACCAGTTGTCCTAAGATACCCCTGTTTGTATTTTAAGCTCTTATTTAGAAAAATCACATAACTGAATTTTATGGGTATTTTGGCACATCTCGCCTAGCTGCACTGTCTCATCGACTTGGAAGCGTTACAGGAGGGTACACAGGACAGCTATATGAGACCATATTCACATGATTAGTTTCGCTAATACCACGGTCAACCTTCTATTACCTCTCCTAAGCGAGAAACACCTAATACAATATGAACCAAAATAACATAACTAGTTCCCTCAAGCTGGAAGACTATGAAGACAGTACTTACCGGCGCATTGTGTCCTTACAATATACAGACTTATAGATGACTGTGTAATAGGAAGATATATGAAAAATAGAATTCTTTTTACTTTTTTTCATCACTGAAAAATGTCAGTTTGAAGATCATTGGAATCTAAGTATCAATAGATGCCCGTCGTGTCTTAGTTTGAGACATTTGAACAGAAGGACCCCAATGCATCACGATAAACAGGTTTCGTAATAGGCAATATCAGGTTATGAACAAGTGATGTATATTTCAACACCATAAACGTCATCCGTTATTATCAATTTCAGTTATTTGGTACATAAAAGGTGAACAAAATTTCAAAATGTTCATCTAGTATTGTGCTATAAGTTGATTAAAACATAACATGACCCTATTCGATAGAAAAATAGTTCCACTGGTTTAATTCATATTGTTATAAAGAGTTTAGTAGCACTATTATCGGTTTTATTTTTCTATGTAATCATGAGCTGGCAACAACTTTCAACTGTTCTGGCTGATATTCAGTATCCTGGATTTTAGTTAAACTTTCAGTCACATAAAGTACCCAAATAAATTGCTTTTCAGAGAAAATAGGAACAAATAATACCAGAATATTATACAATAATTCAGAAGAGTAAAGAATGTCCGACAACTGCCGATAGGCTATTGGATTTGTAGATGAAAATTGTAAAGACCTTAAATTTAGCTTCACTCAAGGTACCGAAGAAGAATCCTTTTCAGTGTAGTGTTCAATTAGTTAGACCTCTAACCTATATCGTATATTTCTGTATTTCCTGAATTATTACTAACAGTTCATTGAAATCGCTGGATAATGAATAATAATTTTATTTGCTAGTTATTAGCTGTAATTTAAATCCAGTAAACACTAGAAAACCCGTATGTTTTTTGTACGCTTACATTTCTCAGGTAGTATTGTACACATTTTACCAATTTAATATGTTTCAGAGGTAAGTGGTAACAAGATGCTGCAAACTTGTCTATCTAAATGTGAAGTAATATAACCTACTAAGGTAATACTAAGTCGAAAAATATATTGATACTGATTACTTGAACAGTAAACTGCATGCCTAATATCATTATTAGACAGAAAATAGATAATTCTTCATCACAATGTCTCAATAAGCTTTTAAAACATTGGTTTCTCATTTGTAAGCTTTTTGTTGTAAGGAAAATCGTTTTTTTGACTTTTCGCAAATTTATTGCTTATAGATACGCTGCAACTTTGTTGATAATGGTGAAGAAGTCAACTCACCTTTTGCCAGACAACATGGTGTTCATGTGGGTTATGGTTATCCACGATTTCAATTAGTAGTTAATTCGAAATCAACGTCAACACTTCATTACCGTTTAACTGGTGGGAATATCGAATTTGGACAAAAGAAGTTTAACGATCCTGGTCTCACGAAAATTATAGAAATAGAAGAAATTAAAATATTTTTCAGTAGGCTCCTTCAAGACAAATTATCACCTTTTTACATTAGTGAACTTATCCCACAGGATGATATTGGAATTCATGACTATGAGAATTTGGCACATATACCTTCACGTAATGTACCTAAAGCATCTCAGAATAAACTCAGGTTTGTACACAAAATAGTTGGAGCAACATTTAACAAATTAGTGAGAAATCCGGAGTGGACATCTGTTGTTTATTTTAGTAAGTTATCAGTTAATCAACGTACCTATTTCAAATTTAATTGATGAGTCCCAAAATTCCTTTGGGATTTAATGAGCAGAGTGATCATCCCATTCGGTAATGAACTTATGCGCATAACCTGCATAGTTGGTTGTGAATCATTTATTTAAGTAGTGAGATCTCTAACCTTGAAATCGGGTAGTTTAAGTGAGAATGTTAACAGATAAAAAGTCTAGATCTCATGTCTCTTGTGATATTCAGTCAGTGGGCTTAATGAATTTATTTTATACTAAGATCAAATTTTACAAGTATTCTATAACTGTGATCAAGTACTGCTTATTAGAATTTTATACGGTATTTCAATGAACGACAAAATAATTATGCCTATCATATTTTTATATAGCTTTTTTTACTGAGATTTTAAGACGAATCGGATCCGTCTCAAATTTAATCCGTGCAATTTTCTCATCAAAACTTACTCAACAAAAAATCTAAGTTTAAAAACAGCCTGATGAAACATAACGGTGTAGCTCAAAGTAGTCATCAGCTTCTTCGAACATCAATCACTAATTTAAGGATATGCGTTTTAGATAGTCTCTTACATTTATATTCACTCTGTTTTACTATCAGTTACCAGTAATGAAATTATATGCAATTTCGCTCTTCATATGACATTCTCTACTATAAATGACTTGACATTTCTGTGCAGAGGTTTTACTCTATCCGACACTCGCTAGTGACCGGCTATAGGATGAAGTTAATTGGAGTTCCAGTGAGTAGTCGCAACCAATGTGGTTCACCAGGTCAGGTGTGAGGACAAACACTTGCCAATGACATTGGCTGGTGGTCGCGTTAATATCGCAAATTGGTAGGAGTTGGTATTCATAGGCCACTGGATCCGGTCCCAGTAGCTGAATGACTGCGAGTCCGACTTCCAGCCGGTAGGTCTTGGGTCTGAAACCTGGTAAGTGCGTACTGCCGAAAAGTCGCAAACTAGGACGAAACAACTGAGCAGTACTCCATGGATTCCAGTGGTCCTCTCAGTGACATCAATCCGTAATCAAACCCGAACCGAATCTAATCCTGGCAAACTAACCCTTGAAACTTTATTCTAAAACTCTGAATAATTCATACGCACAATTTCGAGGAAGGTTTTTTATAAGTTAATCAGTAATCACCTACTTTTTAATCCTCTATTTCGTATTATGTTTGACTTCGGCAGCTAGTGTATTGTACAACTTATATGACATGGTAACTAGAAAAGTTAGCTTGGATTCATTTAGCAGTTTGTCATTTTAATTGAATTATAAAGCTTAGAACTGTATTTAAAACAATTAGTTCCCTTTTTGAATTTAGATAAAGCCATAAGAAGACATAATTTGTCTGAATCGTGTAATGTATTTGCGCAACACATTTCGAACAATCTGATCACACACGGACTTGTCATAGGAATATATATGAAATTAATAAAGAGATAAGAGGTGAGAAAATAGACTTAGGTCAAGTTAAAAGAACATATTCAAGGTCAAAATAACAATGACGACCACTAAACCAAATAGCAGAGGTAATAGTACATCTGCTATTGTATCAAAACAAAATTTACCAAGAACTGTATGCTAAAAACATATTTTGAATCAAACTGTATCTAAAGCTTTGCCAGGTTCATTATAACATCAGATTGACATGATTTGTATTATGATGACCACGGATTTTATCCTAAAAATGAATAACTACAGAAATAGTACGAGATATCTTGTTAATAGAAGCTTAAACTGATATACGCGTATGAGAAAGAAGGGAATGTCAAAAATTGGATCAAAACTTAAGAAAGTCACAAACATATCAGCACTCACAAGAACTGACGTTACCTTATTTCGGTGTGAATAAAATACATTTAATTCAACTTTAATGACATATTTAGGTATCAAACATTCTCAAAGGATTACTGGAATCTCTCCCCATAGTGTAAACTGAGTACACTGTTTCATCATAGCACGATGTATGAAAGTATATTTTGTGGTTTTCAGTGAGTTTTCTGAGGAACATTACTAGAAATGCCCATTTACTATCTTCCTCTCCAAAATAAAGTAACTCAATACTAATTTCTCACAGAAGAATCAACTTGTTTATGTAATCCTTATAAGTAATGATAGATTCCAACTTTAATTAGTACCAGAAGACAGACTAACTACTCTAATAAACCTCTGTCAAAATAACAAAAGATATAAATCTACTATAAACGTGTTAATCTTTTCGCAGTTTGTGGTATTTCAGAGATATCCTTGAAGTCCTAGCAACAGTTATACAATATCATCTAGTTGGATAATTCATTATCAGAGTACACAGATTTGTTGTATATCTTAAGCGGATTTATGAGTGTGAAAATACATATTATATTCTATAGTCAGCTATAACTGTATCTATCTGTTTTAGTTTTCACTAGTAAGACCTTAATGTTTTTATTCGAACTTCCATCAGATAGCGTAATAACTTATTAGTGCAACATTGCAAGATTTAAAACCTTATTTATCATCCATTCCCGTGTGTTTCAACTAAAAAAGTAATACAACCAATCTTCAATTCATAATCTTTTCGCCTGCTTGATCTTTGACAAAGAACTATGATGAATAATCTCCTTTCAACAAATGAATGCAAATTAGACTTGTAAATAATTACTTAAGTTACTGTTGGTCATCTGATATTTATTTATTAATCAAATTCATGCATTAAACATTTTTGCACTATAGAGAACAAAATTAATGGGTTATTATAATATTATTATTGTTCCCTTGAGTTCCTAATGGAACATAGGGCTTCAACTGCACGCCTCCATTTGCTTCTGTCTTCTGCTGTACTTTTCACCTGCATCCATGTTAGTCCATACTGTTTCAACTCTTCTTCACACGATCTCCTCCATGTCACCCTAGGACGTCCCACTCGCCGCTTCCCTTTCGGGTTCCACTCGAGGGCCTGACGCGCTATGTCACCCAGCGGTCTCCTCTGCGAGTGTCCAATCCATCTCCACTTTCTCCTGTTTATTTGTTGGGCGACTGGTTCTTGTTTCGTTTGCCCCCATAGCTTCTTGTTGGTGATTCTTTCCGGCCATCTGATCTTGAGTATAGAACGAAGACAGTTGTTGATAAAGGTCTGCAACCTGTTGGAAATGTTCTTTGTGACCCGCCAAGTTTCTGATCCGTATGGAAGAACTGACTTGACGTTTGTACTGAAAGTCCGAATTTTGTTGTTGATGCTGAGTGACGGAGATTTCCAGATTGGTTTCAGGTTGATGAGTGTGTTTCACGCCTTCCCGAATCTCAATTTGACATCCTCGTCCATTCCTCCTGTGGTTGAGACAATGCTCCCTAGATAAGTGAGTGAAGTAACCTCTTTCAAATCCCTCCAGTTGATGGTGATTGGCGCTGGATGTTGCTGTTGTTGTTGTTGTTGTTGTTGATTGGTTGGTTATTTTCATAACCTCCGTCTTGTCTATGTTCACCTGGAGTCCTGTCTTCACCGGCTGCTTCTTCGACCAGTTTGTCGGTTTTCGCTTGTAAGTCTTCGATTTTGTGTGACATCAAACATAAATCATCCGCGAAATCCAGGTCTTCTAGGTTCTTCACGTCGGTCCAGGATATCCCTGTCTTCTCGTTTTGCACTGTCTGACGCATAATCCAGTTCACCACAATTAGGAATATCATTGGTGATAATAAGCACCCTTGTCTGACTCCTGTGTTTACTCCAAACGCTTCGCTGAGTTTTCCGTTGTGGATCACTTGACATGTGCCGTTGTCGTACAGCTGTTGAACGAGGTTGATGAATATTTGGGGTACGCCGTAGTACTTGAGTAGTTTCCAAATTACTTCGCGGTCAACGCTGTCGAAGGCCTTCTCAAAGTCTATAAAGTTGAGGTAGAGGTTTGATTGCCATTCCATGCTTTGTTCGATGATGATGCGTAGAGTTGCAATTTGGTCAGAACATGATTTGCCTTTCCTGAATCCAGCTTGTTCTGGTTGGAGTTCTGTATCCAGTGCGTCCTTGATTCTCTCCAGGATGATGCAACTCAGAATTTTACTTGGTGTTGACAGGAGCATGATTCCTCGCCAGTTTTCGCAGAGTTCTTAGTCTCCCTTCTTTGGTAGTTTCACTAGATAACCTTTCTTCCAGTCAGTAGGCACCTTTCCCTCCTTCAAGACCTTTCGCAGTAATGGAGTCAGCATGTCTGCTGTCGTCTCTGGGTCCGCTTTCAGTGCTTCTGGGGGTATTCCATCTGGTCCAGCTTCTCTTCCAGCTTTCAGAAGCTTGATTGCATTCAAGACTTAAGCTTTCGTTGGAGGATTGGTGTCAACTTGCAGTTGTGTACGTGCTGTTGTTGGTATTTCTGGACGGGTTGCAGGTGGTGGTGGGTTCAAGTGTCCTTTGAAGTGATCCGCCCATTGTTTAATCTGTCTTTCTTCCTTGGTAATTGGGTTCCCTTGGTTGTCTTTGATAGGTCTCACTTCTGTTGATCTCTTCCCGGATAGATACTTGGTTATCTGATATAGTGTCCTCAGGTCCCTTTTGCCTGCTGCCTTCCCAGCTTCAGTGGCCAGATTGTCGTATTATTTATGAAATCATATTATAATAGTTTAGCATTGTATATCATGAACAGATTTTTAATACTAATCATAAAATGAATTACTAGCTTTCGCCGTCCACGGGAATTCACTTCTGTCTTTTCTTTGCTCAACATATTGTCTATCATGTGACTTAACAGTGTTCTTCGGTTTTCCCTTCTAAACCATTACTAATGCAATATAAATATTTTTCACCCTTTCTGACGGAGTCACAAAAAGTGCTTTTACAAGTACCCCTATATTGTAATGTGTTTATGCTGGTGAACAATTCATATATGTAGCTAAAATTAAAGTTATTCA
Organism: Trichobilharzia szidati; assembly: GCA_944472155.2. Taxonomy (NCBI): domain Eukaryota; kingdom Metazoa; phylum Platyhelminthes; class Trematoda; order Strigeidida; family Schistosomatidae; genus Trichobilharzia; species Trichobilharzia szidati. Next base: position 57,673,857 of record OX235279.1, on the reverse strand, counting down.
ATGTTTAATAACTTTTATTATTTCTAGTCAATTTCATAATGTATATTTTATAGCAGCGAATTGGTGCATCGGATGCAATCGAACTATATATGAATATTTTACAAAATTAGCTGAACATTATTATAAACTTGGTCGCAATGATTTATTATTTGGTTACTCTAACTATGAGCTAAATGAATATGAAGGGCTGAAAGCCAAAAAAATGCCTAGAATTAAAATTTTCCCTCGGCAATCAACAGAACAGATAGATTTTGAAGGGCCAGAAACGTTTCATCATATCAGGAAGTTTATAGAAACTGTGGAAGTTAATTCTAATTCAAATGAAGTAAGTTTCGAGTTTGTAATTTAATGTGATGAATTAATATCACAGTAATTTGTACTTGAATCCCAATCGATTTCACCTTTGAGTAGAAGTTAGTTTTCCCTTAACTGCTGTATTCTCTAAATGTTCAACCCGTCTTAAGACAGGTTTTCATAAAAACAGTGAGTAACTGAGGTGTATTTAAATCATATTTAACTACATAAGTAAAGCGAATTAAAACAATTGTCTTACATGTGATGATAATTTCTATCAGGACTAAACAATAGAAGAATATCTGATGAACAAATCACATCGTTAGAGTTGATTGATTTTAATCTATAACTCTTCGAGATAATACTGGTCACACTCGCATATCAGTAATTTAGAACCCAGATCTTTGAAGGTGACTGCCACTAAGTTATCATTAAATTCTACGGACTTGCTTTGAGTTTTTCGTACTTAACATTTAAGAGTACCAATCATTTCCATTTTCTGCAGTCACTGTTTTACCTTCTACTTATTTTGTTTCTCTCATACATTCCTACATTTGATTTATCAAACAGTCAAAATGAACATCATGGAGTCAAGAACATAATTACGTTGGTCCATGCTTTTACATCTGTTATAAGAAGACAGGAAAACAAGGTATTAGGCAAGTACATGAACAATAAGTTAGGCATCAGGAATTTAAAAAGTGGTAATAGTTTTATACGCCTAAACCATAATAGATAGCGTCTCCAACCTCCGATTTCATATATTTCGTAAACCTCTTCTTCCGATTCTGTACTAGCATATGTGATTAAAACTAGCAGTAAGAAACTTTTATAGGTAGGTGCCGCACCATGGAATGATCACCTTTAATTTTAACAAATTATCTATGATTCTGCTATCACTACATGCTGAATCAGATGTTGGTTCAGTGTGCCGTTGTATATCTTTATGGACTTATTTACGGGCTTGCTAATATTAAGTACTGTATACCTAACTGTTCATTCCATTGTTCTCGAACATGCCTGGAATGCTGTGGTGACAACTTTCATGAAAGCACTGTTAGATATTACTTTCACCTTCCATTTCTCACAACTACAAAGTATGACAAAGTAGATTACTGTATGGTAGATGGTTGGAAGCAATCAACAAGAGGTACTGGACCAAGATTTTTACCTGTTGGCACTTGTCATCTAGGCGAATCTGGAACACTGAAGGAACATATGTTCCTCCTGAGATTCGAATCTGCGTCATCCAGTGCTTCATTTATAATCGCTACCAGTGATCTGTTTGGATTCACCACTGACCTCTTGTAAAACTGTGATCTATACACTGATGGGTCACTAATAAGTAACTGACGTCATACGTCTAGTCCCTGGTGTTGGTTCATACTGAATTCTATCAGTCAAGTTAGTTAACTGATCATCAGTGTAGATGACTGGCCACTATGGTGCACTCTCAGTTGATTTTGGATGGTTGGAGGCATTCAGCAAGAAGCCGTGAAACTAGATTTTATGCTTGCTGGCAGTCGTCAGCAAGACGTATCTGCAACCTTTGAGGAACTTATATCTCAGTAGTGCCTTAGATAATAGTTTGAAAGGTGGTGAACGAAACTTTTACCTCTGTGCCAATATATATTCCAACCTAACTGATACGTCCCTCATTGCATACGACTGTGTTTAAAACTCTAACTAGTACGGCGTTTCAACGCAATCAAAAATTACGTATACTTTCATCAGAACATACGCAGTGAGGTAAAGAAATTTGACTCCATCAGATGACTTATTTTGAAATAAATGTTTTTGATATGTTACTCAATGGAAGTACCCGCAGAAATACTATGCTTTCCTAACATTCTGAGACAGGGTGTAACTGGCACATAAATCTTTGTGTAGTACGGTAATAAATAGAGTTTAATCAGCTAAAAACCACTGATTACACTTGTTTTACCTCCTTTCAGCACTATATAACGTAAACAATGCATTGCAATTAAAGGTGTTTTTCAATTAAATGCATTTCTTCTTTTTACCTCCTCTATTGAAATAGCCACATTGTAGTTACTTTGAAAAATATCTGGTGCAAAACACCTGTAAGAAAGACGATTTTCTTTGGGGAAGAAAATCAGAAAAATACAGGATACTAACTGGTTGATGAAAGAATAGTATATTTTATTTCCTTGTACATGTCTAATTTCCTTTATACATCTCAAAGAAATTTTCTACTGTACCCTACTCTAAACTTTATATCCATCTTATGTATATTATTACGTAAAGTAATGAGGAACAAGTTCAAATTATCAGCCTCTTTAGTACTGAAGTATAGTGATTAACTATCTCCACTGATGTATTGTCTACATGTTTATTACTGTTTGTGCCTAATTACTGTCTGTTTACCTTACAATTAATTCTGCCGAACACGAATTTCTTATTTCTTTCCTCGACGTGTTGTTGTTTGCCTCACTGGTATTCGGCCACTGCGAATTAAAATTAAGAAGAAGTATTAAATCTCTGAAAGTATACATTGAGTCATGAAGGAAATAAAAAAACAATTCAACGAATAAAATTTTCGTTAAGGACGAAATCATCTTCAGAGATTGTACAGCCATAAAAATAAAAGTTACAAATTACGTAATACTCCACGGTGCAAAGGAAAAAAGAGTTAGAAATTTGATAAGGTTAAAATCGTTATTTAGTGAGAAGAAAGGTAGTTGAGTGTTCATTTAAAATGTGTGAGGAGGGTGCGAAAAAAATTATAAAAGAAACACGTAAGAATGATAATAGTAAAATAATTATCAAAGTAAAGACGAAGTTACCATTAAAAATAAAAAAATTTACAGGGAACGACTAGTGAAGAGGCTAAGACCATTGTGGAATAAGAGACTGAACAAACTTTGTCTGTACACAGCATTCGAGGTTGTGTTGACGAACTGCCAACGTCTCCGCCATACACAAATACCGAAACCTAGCATCCTTTATACCACTCGGTCTCATCTTGTTTTTTTCCCTTCACGTTCCCCAGTGGAACATAGGGCTTCAAGCTAGTGACTTGAAGTTTCTGTAGCAGTGTTTAGTTTACAGGATGGGGTTGCTAGCCTCATGCCCAACCTTTCCCTGTTCACCAGCATTATTTCTGGCTTAGCGAGGTAAAGGAGTGCATCGGCCGGGGATCGAACCCGGACCATGCGCATGGTCGGCAAGCGTCCTAACCGCTATGCCACCGACGCACCATCTCATCTTGTAGATAATATAAAAAGGCAACTATGGTGCAGCTGCGTGGCTTGAATTCATCAACTGCTCGAGAATTGATCTAGTAACTGTCTTCGATTGTCCTTTTGCTAACTATGCCGGGTAATGTTCAGAGATGCGTTTGGAAAGTGTAAGCTTTGTGCAGCCAACATAACTAGCTCTGCAGGAGCAGGTGAATTTTTAAACACACACTGAAGTGGTCCAAGGCGGCAGTTTATCCTTCACGCATCCATTGATCACTTGTCGGCTTTAGAAAATGATCCGCAGCTCAGCCGCAAAGAAGGCTTTTCTCAGTGATCTGGATAAGTGGTCCATAAGATTCTTAATCTCAGCAGCGTTATCACACTTAAATTCATTGTTCATAAATAGCAGTTTCTTCAGCAGCGTCTGGGTTATTTTGGGTTTTCGCTTCACTTTCATATTTTTCTTGGTGAATCTTGAAGGGTATCCCTTTTTCATGGGGAGTCGTCTGAGTCTCCCTGGTTCACCAACGATTGTACCACTGGTACATACCCTTCTTATTATTGAGGACAAGGAGTGGATCATATTTCTCTTCCTTCTCAAAGGACCCAACTATGAAAATTCATGTATTGACTATTCCATGTTGGTTTCCTGTTGATCGAGTTTTGAAGAGAACCATCAGATCAGAACATCCAAAAAATGGAATTCCGATGCGAAGTGAATGACATGATGGCAGTTGCTGAGCTCCTTAATTATCATTTCTATGATAAAAGTATCATCCATGTATCTTCGATACATATGAAAACTATCGATAGGGGGTCGTAACATACTATTCTCTAGACCTACCAAGAAGCAGTCTGCCATTAAAGGACCCAATGGTGACCCCCTTACCATTTCATCTCTTTGTCTAAAGAGCGGGTTACTGAACTTGAACTGGGCATTAAAAGCGCTTCTCAATAGTAGTTCCTTTAAGTAGTAAATCAATGCACCCACGTCTACTCTATTATCCTCGATGAATTCGCAGATAAAGCGAATAAGTTCACTGAGATGAACATTAGTGAAAAGAAACGTGACATCCATGGACGTCATTTTCTTCCCGGACATATGAGCATCAAATACTGAATCGACGAATTCAAATAAATCTGAAGTACTGCAAAAAAATGTAATTTGTCTTCGCTATGTTTGTTTTTAAAGTTGACAATGAATGATAATATGCAACATAAATAATTTATTCAGTCTCTGCTCAGTAGAGCTGTTGATTTGACCTAGTCTATTTATGCTGCCAAAGCAAGTTTGCAGTATGATCAAAATCAGGTATCACAACTATCACTGCAGTGCCTTTTTAACTAGTGTTCCATGGCAGAAATTCGTTGGTTTAGGTTTCATACCGAAACAATGAGAAAAGCTTATCAACAACCTCGAAACAACTGACACCCCTTTGAGAATTAAACTGTCACCTAGTGCTGATTATCACTATTATTCGCTTGGGTTCCGAGTGGAACATTTGGCTTCAACAATACATCGTCACTTTGTGCTATTTGGTGCCATCCTCTTCAGCTGGGTACACAATTGCCCGTTATCTCTCATATCCTCCTCGCACGATCTCCTCATTGTCACCCTCACACTGACGGCCCACTCATCGCTTCCCATTTGGATTCCACTCGAGGGCCTAGAGTGTGATGTCATTCGACAGCATCCTCAACGTATGCCCGATACATCTCCATTTTCTCCTACATACTTTCAAAAGAATGGATACTGAACAAAAAATACTCTTTTCGATAACTTCATCATCAGGCTCTACAGTTATATATACATCATAGTGAATGAATGAATTAGTGTTATGAACAACATTAATGTTTAAATAACATCGAATCAATACTATCAATAGATTACACTTCAATAGCATCAACATAAAAATAAGCTGAATGTCAGAAAAATTAAGATAACATTACAAATTCATGAATTTATATTCTGTACTGAGGGCCAGGGCAGTAGTAAGGATTGGACTTGCTTCTTTTCCACACAGAGCACTGGTTGTTTGAGGCGAGTTACAATAGCCTCTGCTGTTTGGAGCATGCGGTGCTTCGATGTTTTTTGCAAATTATCTGGCTCCCGGTAGATGACAGAGAAGGATTATTCAACGCTGTCTTTGTGGCCGGTGTAGGATTATTTTTGTCCTACAGATTTAGTCCTTCCACAATACTGACGACACAGAGTCTGGGCTTAACTATAGTTAAAACAGAATGACTTGACTTTAACTTTATCTGTTTCTAAAACATAAAATAAATCATACAATTACACCAAGAAAAATGTACAAATCCACTGTCATTACAAAAAAAGGACAGAAACGTACCGAACAGTATTGAGGGTACGGACAAAATGAACAGTCAATTAATTACATGTATACACAAATAGAGTGACAGACAAAAAAAGAACATTCAAGGTCATCACGTGGTGAGAGTTACAATAAATTGACCAATAATCGCGACAAGAAGGTCACATCATATTGATTAACTGTCTATCATATAGTCTATCTATCTGTCGCAATTAACACTCCCCGCGAACGATCACCACGTTGACCTTTCGTACGCTTCTTATATCTTGTTCCACTTCTTGAGTTGAAGTTTTCAAACACAGTGTCCCGACGTGGCCATCTTGGTCATAGTACATCTGCTTAACTATAGCCTTTCGCCAGAGATCTCTCTGTGTGTCAGCACGGTTAACTAAGACGAGATCATCAGGTTGTAGGTTGTGCTTTATATCCAACCAATTAGATCTTGTTTGCAGCATCAGAAGATATCCACGTAGCCATTTATGCCAGAGCAAATCAGTCAAGTATTTTGGAAGTAGTTGACTATAGTGTTGGAAGAAAGCATATCCATACATAGCATTCTCTTTACCTTTGTAATATTGTAATTTCCTTAAGAATTCACCAATTGCTGGATGAGCCACAGTTAAAAGCCTTTTTGGATCCAAGGAAATACACAAATCAGATGCATCGTCCTCACCGACTACTTCATCTGTACGTACGTCAGCTTCAATCAAAACTCGCAGAATCGCATAACACGCACAATAATGTGCTTGACACCATGATCCAATGTCATCAGCATTTTCTGCTGGAGAATAAAACTCCATGGAAGTTACAACTGAAGGAATCATTGACAACCAATTAATATAGACTACATCTGAGACATCGCCTTGAGCACAGTCGGTAGTCAAACCGAACTGCTCCAGAACAAGAGGTAAATCAGATAAATAAATTCCAACGCACTCAGCTTGACACTTGTCTATTGCAGATGAAAGGTTTGAAAACTTGCTGTCATACATTTCTCCTGGTTCACACCAACCTTTTACAGGATCTGCATTCATGACATATTCAGTAGTTTTCGTGTGGAAATTTCGTTTTCCATAACAATCACGCCGAAACATTTCACCTGAACCATATCCCATCAGTTCATGAAGTCCAACTTGTAATTCAAAGGAACTTTCAGCATGTTTCACGTACATTTGTTTGTCTTCATTACGTAGAAATTCTGGTTTAGGATCCTTGAAACGAACACTAAGTACATTATCCAAAGAAACATTTTTAAATCCATCAACTTGTCGTACATCATCATAGTTAGGAATATTAGTTCCAACAGGAATTCCAGCAGTCGCAAATGTCACTATATCCAAACTAGTAAAGTCTGACTGTAAGAAATTAACTTTTTCAAACGTATAAGGCCATGGTAAACTTGTTAACAACCTTTCAGCATTATTTACAAGTCGTTGGAATCTTTTAGACACTGACCTATTTACAACAGCGACAAATGACTCAAACTTTGCACGAACGCCAAAGGGATCATGGCGTGACTCTATAAACCCAATATACTTTTCAACAACAGGGTTCTTATCTCTAACCCATAACCTGAAGGCATCTTTGTGAGTGGCTACTGAGCCAGTAGTAAAGCTTTCAGCATACTGATGCCACATTTCTGATTCAATTTGGTTAAGCGAATGTGCTTTAAAATCTTTACAACAATCGACTAGTAACTTCATCAGCTCACTATAGTCACCATATTCAAGCTGCAAAGATGTGTCCGAGGGAAGGGCATCTCTTAACTTCTCACGACGTTGACTTAGAGGGATTTGCAGGTCATGGTAACGTTGGGCTAACTGTCTTTGTTTTTCTTGGATAATAGGAGCGTCGAAATGACTTTCTGCAGCAAACGTGTCAGCCTGGACTTTGAATGCATCTATACGTTCACGATGAGCAGCTACATCAGATTCAAGCAAGTTGTGCCGCTTTTGTGCGTTCATCACACCGTATAGATCACGACCGACATCCTCTGAGGCTATCTGAGCTTCAACATCATTCGACCATAACTCGACATCTATGTTGCGAGCGAACTGTTGTTGCCTACTTGCTTGATCTAAATTTTTCTTCTTGTCTCCCATGGCATTTACGAGATGAGACCAAGTTTCATCCAACTGTTCAATCTTTACTTTTATTTCTGGCGAGTTGTAGTGGTTTGCATTTAACAAATCCTGACCTGTCTTTTTAATATCTTCAACGCGGGATTGGTTCGCTTGTATTTCTGCCTCAAAACTCTGCTGCTTCTGCACCTTTGTTTGCAAATTCGTGGAGTCTTTGTAACTTTCATCAAGTGCATTTCTAAGTTTTCCTGATATCCATGACTGCATTTCATCTGCATCTCTATCGAACATTTGGTAACGGTGGGAATCTTCAAGACGCTGATGGCGGTTCTGAGCTTTCTCCTTTAATGCATTTCGTCTATTTTGGAGACCTTCCTGAATCTCATGAACTTGTGCAGCCGCATAGTGGTTTGATTCGACTAAGTTTGCAGAGAAACCATCAAGTTGTCACATCTTTTCTTCTTGTGCTAAAAGTGACTTTTCGAAGTCTTCATGTTTCCTTATAAGTGCTTCCACAGAATCGAGTGAGTCTCCCACATCTTTTATTTCTAAGAGGGCCTCTTGCTTACCAATCCAAGATTCCGACTGTTCAGCGTCGCGGTAAAAATACTGAAGGCTCATACACTGTTCTAGCTGTTCACGTCTTTCCTCACACAACTGCATCAGGGAGGCTCTCTCTCTTTCAAGGGTGGAAAGTTTAGCAGCTATGTCTCCACTACAGGGATGGCCAACTCTTTGTAATGCCTGACCTTCTTGCATGCATGTATCGAAACTGTAAGCTCGAGAATTTATCTCAGTGGTGTATTCTTTATGTCGCTCTACTTGGGCTTCAGCACCAGCTACATCCTTTGCCAAATCATCCGCCGATATTAACGCCTTCATGTCATTCATCCAGATACTCAAGTCTCTCCAGTCAGCCAAAAAGCGATGCATCTTGAATGACTCTTCCAGTTTACCTCTCCTATCTACAGCCTGACTTTTCAGCTTATCCCATGCAGTAATTAAGGCGTCATACTTGCCTTGTATAGTGTCTTGCGAATCAGGATGCTTCTGTGCAAGCGCCTTAGCATCGTCTCCAAGTTGAACAATCTTTTTATCTGGAGCAGTCAAATCCCTTTCTAATGCTTCGTGCTTCCTTTGTAAGGCTTGGACTGAGGCAAGATCACGACCACAGTCCTCAATGGATAAAGGAATGGACTTTTCATTCACCCACGATATAGCTTTATCTGTGTCTCTAAAGAAGCACTGTATCTCATAGGCTTCAAGGAGCTTTTCTTGTCGTTTTCTAGCCAGATCCTTCAGACGTTCTAGAGCTTCGTGGACCTCTCTGGACTTTTCTATGACTAGGGCATCCTCAGGAAATTCCTCTTTTAGAAGTTCATCTGCCTTCCGATAGATGTCTTCGGCACGACTTTCTTGATACTCGAGATCCTTTGTAAACTCATCAAACCTTTTTTGAAGTGTCTCAACATGTTCCAGGTCTTGACCGAAATCCTCTGATGTTACGTAAGTTTCTCTTTCACGTATCCAGAAAAGTATCTCGTCGACTTGGCGTGAAAACTGGACAAATTTAAGCGTTAGGTTAATAAAACGTGATTTTTCTCTGAAAATAGCCATAAACCTTTCCCACAGGGCATGCAATTCATCAAGACGGTTTTTGATAATATCTGTTGCGTAGTACCCCTGACCAATCATTTCTTCTCCCGCAGAATCCAGAGCTGACAGTGTTTCAGCATGAACTGTTACTTCGAACTCAAGCTCTTGATGTTTCTGTTTTTTCAGCTGAAGATTACTCAGTTCCTTAAAATCCTCGTTTGCATAGGTTTGCAGTTTTTCATTGATCCAATACTCAAGCTCATCGGCATCCATCTTAAAATATTGATATCTTTTAAGCATGTCCAGGAACTTAGATATGCCTCGGGCGAACTCATCGTTAAGAGATACAGAGACTTTATGAGAAGTAGAAGGTTTGTAGGGCGATTTATTGTGACAAGAACATTCGCGACTACCTTGTCGTAATCTTTCTAATTCCATTTTTTTCTCTTTTTGGACTATGCGCAATTTCGCTAGCTCCAATTCTATCATATAGCGTGATTTATTCTCGTTGCTTCCAGGGAAATCAGCTTCATTACTCTTTTCTAACTGTGGAGTTAACGACGGCATAGTTTCATAACTTTCGTCTGCCATACTGTTCGAAACTTTCGTCTGCAATACTGTTCGAAACTTTGTAGGATTATTTTTGTCCTACAGATTTAGTCCTTCCACAATACTGACGACACAGAGTCTGGGCTTAACTATAGTTAAAACAGAATGACTTGACTTTAACTTTATCTGTTTCTAAAACATAAAATAAATCATACAATTACACCAAGAAAAATGTACAAATCCACTGTCATTACAAAAAAAGGACAGAAACGTACCGAACAGCATTGAGGGTACGGACAAAATGAACAGTCAATTAATTACATGTATACACAAATAGAGTGACAGACAAAAAAAAGAACATTCAAGGTCATCACGTGGTGAGAGTTACAATAAATTGACCAATAATCGCGACAAGGTCACATCATATTGATTAACTGTCTATCATATAGTCTATCTATCTGTCGCGATTAACAGCCGGTTTGTACCAGATGGTCCAATATCGAACTGGTAATGATTTTCGCTACACCTTTAATTAGTCATACAGGAGATGTTGAGCGATCGGTTCTTGGTTGGTTTGCTCATCGCCAGAGTTTCTTGTAGCAAATTCTTTCCGGCCATTTAATCTTCACTGAGGAGCCAGTGAAGCGAGCAGCTGTTGACTAAGGTCTATAACTTGTTGGAAATGCTTTCAGTGACACCCACTGCGAGTTTATGACCCGTATAGAAGAACTGACTCACTTCACGTTTGTGTTGAAAATCCGAATCTTGTACTTTATAATGACTGAGTGCAGAAGATCTCCAGACTGGTTTCAGGTTGATGAAGGTGTATCTTGCCCTTCCGACTCTGACTGGCTTTGACATCTTCATCCATTCCGAATACCTATGGTTGAAACGATGCTTCCTAGATAAGTGAGGGAAGCGACCTCTGTCACATCTCCCTCGTTGATGGTGATTGGTGCTGGTTGTTGTTGGTGTTGCTGTGGGTTGATTATCTTCATCGCCTTTGTCTTCTCTGTGTTCACTCGGAGTTCTGTCTTCACTGCCAGCCTCTTCAGCCAAATTGTTGGTTGGTTGCCCACAAGTCTTCGAGTTTGTGTGACATCAGACATATATCATCCACACGGGAAGTTCAGATCTTCTAGATTCTTCTCATCGGTCAGTGCAACGTATTCCTGTCTTCGCACTCCCCACGCACAGTCTGTTGCATAATCCAGTTCATCATAATTAACAATATCTTTGGTGATAATAGGCAGCCAGCTGGTCTTGCTCCTGTACTCACTTCAAAGGCTTAGCTGAGTTGTCCGTTTTGGACCACATGACTGACACGTGGCATTGTCATATAGCTGTTGAACGAAGCTGATAAAGATTACCTCTTGGTCAACGCTGTCGATGGCCTATTCAGAGTCGATGAAGTTGAGGTAGTTATTTGACTGCCATTCCATGCATTTTTCTGTAATGATGATGCTCAGAGTTGCATTTCGGTTGGCATATGATTTTCAATTCCCGAATCCATCTTGTCCTGGCCTGTAGGAGTTGTGCATCCATTGCATCTTTCATTCTACTCAGGATTACGCGAGTCAGTATTTTACCTGGCGTGGACAAGAGCATTATTCCACACCAGTTCTTGCAGATTGGGGCCTGAGTCGCCCTTCTTTGGTAGCTTGACAAAGCAGCTAGCCTTTCTTCCAATCGGCGGGCAACTTTCCTTCCACCCAAACCTTTTTCAGTAATGGCGTTAGCACATCTGCGGCTGCCGCTGGGTCTGTTTTCAGGGTTTCGGGGGGAATTCCTTATGGGCCTGCTGCCTTCCTGACCGGACTTCAGTAGCTTGATCCCACTCAGGATTTCTGTTTTCGTTGGGCGATTGGTGTCCACTGGCCGGCAGTTCTGTGCATGTTGTTGTTGGTGGTGTATTTCTGGGCGAGTTGCAGGTGATGGTCGATCCAAGAGTCCTTAAAAGTTATCAGCCCATCGTTTTATTTGTTTCTCCTCCTTGGTGATTAGGTTCCCTGGAAGATCTTTTGTTGGTTTCGTCATCTGGGTTGCTCTCTTTCCGGATAGCGAGCAGCCTGGTCATCTGATATAGTGTTCTGAGGTCTCTTTTACCTGCGGCCTGCCTGTTCTGCTTCTGCTGCCAGCCAGTGTGTCGTAGCATTGTCTTTTGTCTTTCCCAGCACTCTTCTTCACTTCTTTATTCAGTACTTTGTACACTGAACTCAGTTCTCCTTCTGTTGTCCATCTTTGCATTGAGTCATGTTCTGTTTCACCATCCTCTTCTCTTCTATCAGCTTCCAGGTATATGTCGACAGTCATTCCTTGTCTTGCCTCTTCTCTCTTCCTAGAACAGTTGTACACGGTTCCTTGAACACCACTTTCAGAAAGTTTTCCCACACAGGTTTCCTCAGTGATGCCACGTAGTGTCTCCAACTTTGATGTGATATCTGCAGTGAACGTGTCTTTTGTGGTTTCCTCCTTCAGTTTCTGAGTGTTGAACCTGAATTGTGGCCTGTCTCCAGTTGTCTTTAAAGGCTTTGCCTTGCACCAGGTAGTGATCTGCGCCCACATCTGGTCGCCTCCTCGACTTTGTGTCCAGCAGACCGTATATGTACTTCTTTGAGATTGAAATGGAGTCAATCTGGTTTGTGGTGTGTCCGTCCGGCGAAATCCATGTCGCTGGCCTTGTGTATATCATTGTGTTTGTACACGCTGTCGCCGATCACCAAATCTCTGAAGGGTCAGAAGTCAGCGAAGAGTTCTCCATTGTTGTCCATTCTGTCGAGAGCCTCTCAATACATGATGGATTCTCTTCCTGTGTTGTCTGCTCTCAGTTTGGTTGTCATTCGTATCATCGGTAAGGGTTTTGATGTCGGCATTTGGGATGTTGTCCATTACTGTTTGCAGTTGTCTATAGAAATCTTCCTTCTTCTCTTGTCCCAGGTTGTTTGCAGGATTGTGTGTAGCCTTGGACAATTGTGACCTTCCTTTCTTCCTTCCTTCTTTTTGAGTTGGATCTTGATGTCATGATCCTGGAGGAGGAGATTGGTTCCCACTGCATTAGAGCTTTGGCCGCTATTCGTAATATCATGATAGCCACTCATTGCCTCAGTGTGCTCGTGATTGTTGTCTGATTGACCGGAGTAGATTACTGACTCCCCAGTTGACAATTCTGATAGTCCACATCCATCTCATCTGCTCTCGCAAATTCCGATCAGTTCTATACAGTATCTTGTCATTTCTTTGACTAGCTGGACAGCCTTCCCAGCTTCATACATTGTACGAACATTTCACGTCCCCATTCTTACTTTTGTTTTTATCGACAGAAGACATTGGCTGTCTGACTGGCTTCCCGATTGCATTCACCAGGCTGTATCATTTCGCTTTTCCAATTCCAGAAAGGATTAGTTTGTTCTTTGTACTTTTAGTATTTTCAATGCGTCTTTTTCAATATGCTTTGAAGTCTCTGTAGTAGTTTGATTGGTTTTGTGGTGTAGGGTGGCTGGCCCTACGCCCACCACTCTCTGTTTCCAGGCTTGGGATCGGCTAGAAAACTAGGGTGCTAGGTAATATGTTGAGGTTGCATAATGCTGAAGTAGGATCTACAACTTCATAGCCATTCACAAATCAACTGACTTAGTAAAGTACTATGAGACAAACTGATACGTGGCTTTGAATACGCTAGGAAAGATGGATCTTCACCCTGTAATGCGATATGCTGAACATATCCCTTGACACAGACTATTCAAAGGTGCAGTCATGTGTTGCGGCAGAGAATTATCTGAAATTGTTAGCCATAGCATTCATCACTGAACTCTGGATGCTAACGCTCACTGTTTGGGTTGAATTTTGCAGCTGAAGGTAGAATCCACACTGTTCGACAATCCACCGTATTACGTTCGTTCTGTTTGAACTTTTGCTGTCCTACTGAAATACTGTTCACGAGATTTGACAGGATCTCTTGTCCACATCTAAAAAAGCATAAAAGAGAAAAAGAGAATTCGTACAAATCACATGATAACGCAGGTGTTCGAGAAACAAACTATCTGACAAGGTATGAAATACAAAGACTAAATGGAATTTATGACGTAATGTTTTACCATGTAAGAGTGCTTCTAATATCTGGGAACTTTCTGATCAACTTACAAGCAGAAAACAAATTCCATTTTATGCTTATCCTGATGTAAATGACTTAAAGAGATCTTTTATAATGCAACAAGCTTATTCGACTGGACCTGATATTTCTAGTCATGGGAATGATCACTTCCCTGATTTAAGTTAAAAAAACATGTCTCAAATCCCTAAATGCATCATACACCCTTGGAACTGATGGTGCACCAAGCATTTTGTGTCGAAAGTGTGCGGATATTTTGTGTTATCCTCACACCCAAATTTGTCCTGCATCGTTTCACAGAGATATAGTACTGGTTGCCTGGAAAGAAATAAAGGTGGTGCTCGTACCAAAGTCATCTTCTGGATCAGGTCTAATGTCTAGGCCAGTCGCCATCACATCTGCATTTTTGAAAACTATGGGGAAACTTCTGTTACGCGTTTTTAAACTTTCTTTGAAATATATTAATGACCCAAAGCACTTTGCTTTCAAATTCAGTAGAAGCACATCAGATGCTGTCGTCTTACACCACCATAATATTGTTTCAAGTCTTGATGAAGGCGCAGAGTTTGAGAGAGCCTCCTTTTTAGTCTGCGCTGCTGCTTTTGACTTCATCCCTAGGGTACTTTTATTAAGCAAGCTGACTTCAGCAAACACTGAGTCCTGTGTCACAAGGTATTTATCTTCTTATTTTTCGGTTAGAAAACATACTGTTTTGAATGAAAAGCGCTCTATCTCGTTGCTAGCGGAAACGGGTGTGCCTCAAGGCGCTGTACTCTCTCCATTCCTTTTTCTCTCCTTTTCCATGACCCCTCATCTTCTTCCAAACATAACATCGTTAAATATGCCTAATCATTTCTATCCTAGTAGTTTATGCCTTGGATTGTTTTTATGTGAATAAATGGTCTTACCTAAAAGGTCTCAAACTAAACACATTTAAATGTCATACTGTTGATTTTAGTTTATGCATTTGATGACTGTTCCTGTAATTATGAGCACAAATTGCAGATCTCTACCAAAAAAGATTAATTACTTGCATTCTCTATTATACTCAAATGTATATTGTAATACTGCTGTAATTACTCTTCAAGAAACTTGGCTGCACGATTCATATGACGATAATTTAGTCTCTTTACCTGATTTCACAACGCACAGACAAGACCGATGCAGCTCAAAGAAGAAGAGAGGTGGAGGTGTTGCCATTTTTATTAATTCTCAGTGGTCTCCTGTCAACAACGTCTGCTTCAAATTCTCAAATGACAACATTGATTGTATAACTGTTAAATGCCGACCTAAACACTTATCTAAGTATAACTGCATTTTTGTCACAAATATCTATGTCACACCTTCTTGCAGTCCCTCAGTACTATCGATCTTTGCTGACGAATTCACTATTTTTGCTGCTGCTTCGTTTGGTAACTCCTTGTCTGTAGTGACTGGTGACTTCAACGCCAGTGACTACAGTTTTATTACATTGCTGGGTCATGAAAATGTGGTTAACTTCCCAACTCGACAAGATACTTCACTTGATTTAGTATTTATAAATGACTCTGGAATATACGAAGCTAGTAAAAGAGCTCCGCTCTCAAACTCTGATCACTGTGTTGTACGAGTTCTACCCCAAAGTTTGCGGAAAGTTACACAAAAAGGCCTTCTCTAACTTGTCCAAGAAAGTTGTTCACAGATGTTACTCAAATGAGAATGTACAACATCTTAGAAACATGCTCAGTGACACAAGATGGGATCTGTTTAATGATGTTTCACTTGATGACACTATCTCTAATATTACATCTTATCTGAAATTCTGTTTTGAAATCTGCTGCCTAAAAGAAACACTATTCGTCAAATTCGACCGTTTCTCCTCCCCTCAACTTAAAAAGCTTCGTAGAGAGAAGGAAAAGCTATATAAAATGAAAGATAAAGGTGGTGTAAAAAGAAATAACTTCCTTATCAAGGCTGAAATGCAGAGATTGAATGTTCTGATATTCTGTGTTACCCTCTCATTGATCTGTTTAACAAATCTTTTTCCAGTAATATTGTGCCTGCTGTTGGGAAAGACATTAAAGTTGTACCCATACCTAAATCGTCTACTGGAGCATGTGTCAAATTTAGACCCATTGCTATTACCTCTCCTTTTTTGAAAACTATGGAGAAACTACTTTTACTTAGTCTTGTACCCTCTCTTAAATCCTTTAATAACCCAAAACAGTTTGCTTATAAGCACAGTAGAAGTACTTTAGATGCAGCTGCCGTCTTATATCATAACATTGCTTCCAGTCTAGACAAAGGGGCTAAATTTGTTCGTTGTGCCTTCCTAGACTATACATCTGCTTTTGACTCGGTCCCTAGGGGCATCTTATTAAATAAACTTGCTGCAAGTCAAACAGGATGTTGGGCTGTTAACTGGTTACATTCTTATTTCTGAGAAAGAAAGCAGTACACCGTGTATAAAGGGAAGTCTTCCACTTTATTGCCTACTGAAGCTGTCCTTTCTCCTTTTCTTTTTTCTTTCTTCTTACATGACTTGCCTCAGTCTGATGAAATAAACGTTGTGAAGTACGCTGATGATTTAACTGTTTCAATGGCTGTTAACTCCCACCTAGATTGTACCAAAATAAATAGCTTTCTGCCGGGAGTCAGTAAATAGTCTGAGTCTAACGGTCTTAAACTGAATCCTTCTAAGTGTCAAACTGTTAATTTCAGCTTAAGATGTAAACGACAGTTAAAAGAAGCCGTCGATTCTCATGACAGTTGTAAGATTGACGACAGTGATATAGGAATTAAATCAGAAATTAAGTATCTTGAACTTATTCTCTCTTCTGATCTCTCCTGGTCTTCCCATTTCTTAGCGATCTCCAGTAAAATATTCCGCCTGATATTTTACATTAAAAAGCTAAGGCACTCGGGTATAACTCAACCCCTCCTCTTACAGTTCATAAACTCTTGCATCCTACCTATTCTTCTATATTGTTCACCCTTATTCTTTCCTGGTTTGCTTAAAAAGGACTTTGTCACAATTCGTAGAATGCTGAAGACTGTCAGTAGGATGTGTGGTGTCCCAGTGGACTACATAGTTAACGTCGTTGTCGATAGGCATTTGACTTCGTGCAGTAAATTTGCTAAAGGGATTTTGTCTGACTTGGAGCATCCACTTCACCCTCAGCTTTCACCTTGCATCTCCTCAGGTAGAACAAGAAGTAACTTCGGAAAACTATGCTTGCACGTCTAAGTATAAAAATTCTATGATACCATACTTGGCACGTATTTTATGTGATGAAAATAGCGTCAGACAAGAATTGACTAACCTTTTTTCATCTAGTAAGTAAACAATCTCCTCCATCCATCTTTATATACCTTCAAGTTTTACTTTTATTATTTCTATTATATTTATGGTCCTGTTGATTCTTTGTTTTCACTTTCATAACGGCAAACACCAACTTATCTCTATGACTGCTGTAATCTGTTTTTTCCCTCACCGTATCATGTAAAGAGAACATTATATTCAATATTTTTAATCATGCAAGGATTTGTATACCGCATCGACAATACTGTGTGAAACAAGCCCACGGCAATTTCCACTTGTATTATTATCATTACCTTAACTGCTATCATTATTACTATTATTTCCATTTTATGTGCTGCATGTTTTTTGTCTTCTTTTTTATATTAACCCTATCGTAAATGGGGAAAATTTTCTGTGTGATTAATTTTATTGATAATTTGAGGAAATTAGATGCAATATTGTGATTAATGCTGAAAATTTCATTCTGTATCACAAGTACTGTTTTTGGAATAAAGTAAATTATTATTATTATTAGATGCGAACATGACTAGCGTGGACTGATTCAGTCACATGATTCCTATAATATTAACGGCACTCTGATAGGGAGTAAAAATTTTTTATTATAGCTTGAAACCTCACAGTATTTTCGGTACAAGTTTGGAATTTTCAGCATGTGATATCAGTGGCCCATTGATATCAGGTGTGTGTTGGCAGGGGATCGAACCCCGCACCATGTGCATGGTCGGCGAGAGTGCTAACCGCTGTGCCACCGACACACACGCACGTTTATTTCGGCATCAATTTCTCTTGGAATCCTTTTCGGTCGTCTCATATCCTGTTGATTACTAAGAAAATTTTTCGTCTGACATTGCATCAAGAAGTTGAGATTTTCTGCTGGCATAATTCAACCTCCTCTCTTACAATTGGCTAATTGATGCATCCTACCCATTCCTCTTCAGTGATTGCCATTATTCTTCCCTGGACTTCTCAAAAGCGTGTCATATTATATAGAACACTGAAGACTGTAAGTAGGGTTCGTGTGTCTCTGAATAAGATAACTGTCTGTAAAACTGATGTGTTCCTACTTAGATAGTAATCAATATATTAATATTATCAATAGGCACTTCAATTCTTGCAAGCATTTGGCTAAAGATATATTGTCCGATACTGAATATCTTTATTCTCATTTTTTCCTAGTATATCATCGGGTAAAATCATAAGAACCTTCATAAGATTCTAAGCTCGTTCAACTGCACATAAAAGTTCTACCATACCATATTTAGCGTGGGTCTTGTATGAAGAGTCGTGAATTTACTGAAAACGGGAAAGACAGCACAATCATTTATAATCCACCAGTAACAGAAACAGGGATCTCAGTAGATATGATCATGCCACAGAGAAGTGCCTAGCCTCCATCAGTACACGAAAGTGGATCATATAGGGACTTCTGCGCTGCAGAATAAAATGCAAGGACAAGACATCAACTTCATCGCGATATGCCCCAATCATACTGAAGACGATATTCTCATACAAAATCTAGGCTCAGGGACGTCAATTTGATAGAGTCATGTTTTCTCCAATTTCAACGCTCTATCAGTCGACTGAACCAATCTTACAAAGGCATTTTCAGACAACTGCTTTGATGACAAATTGTTGAGATCTATCATTTCACTATTCGTAGTGCAATATGTCAAGAAGCTTACCTTTTATAGCTCAGAGTACTTGTCCTTCACCTTGGACTTGGTTTTCTCCCATAGTGAGGATGTGAACCATATACAACATCTTACACCCCTAGGAAGAAGTTATCACTCTGTGATTACATTGAGGTTTATAGCGGTAGGTAATTCCCCAGAATTACTGGCCACAGCATTCATCACTGAACATCGGATGATGACCCTCACTGTTTAAGTCAACTTGTTTTTCTGAAGGCTTAAGCTGAAGCATCCACGCCATTTGGTACGCTGTCATTTTATGTTCGTTCATTCGTGCACGACCCCTAGCTGGTTATGTAATCATCACGCACTCCGATTTGGTCCCGAAATATACTTCGTAATTTAGACGATCAATTTCGGTGTTTTGCTTTGTCTTTGGTCTACGCGGAACGATTACTATAGAAGTTGTGGGCATTACATCATGCGCTCGTGTACTTCGTACTATCCGTGGACGTCAATACCTTTGCCCTCTAAAGGCTCATAGCTGCTGCAGTATCCGGGGCCAAAATCATAGTTCGACCAAACTTGTGGGAAGCCGACATAAATAGTATCACATCTGAGGCCTCATCACAGGAGTGGTGCACAAGTTCGGAATCTCATGTGGAAGCTGAACGGAGCCAACTCAAGCAACCTTAGGCATGGGTAGCCCAACCCCTCATCCAGTGGTCTGCTACAAAGCTTCGAAAACACTGCCCTTTCCTTCCCCCATGAACAGACCTGGAGAATTGTGGAGTATTTAGGCGTAAGCATAAATTCTGCGACATCAGATTGTTGGAGGCGATCAGTAGAAAGCCTTGGAACTAGGCTTCGTGCTCGTTGGCACTCGTCAGCAGGGCGTCTCTACAGCCCCGAAGAAACTCTTGTCCCCTCTTAGATTCGAACCCGTGTCACTGAATGCTGCAGTCAGAGGCGTTACCACCGAACTACTCGGGATCGTGGTCGACATCCTGTAGGACTGTACTGAGTACTTTGATTAAACGCTAGGTAGTAAGTAACTAGTCTATACCTTTGGTGCCAGATATGTTTATCATGCCTGAGAATTCGGATGCCAGAAAGCTGTACACTGTAGCCAGAAATGAAGCTATCGCTAGAATCTATCAACCACAAGTGTTCATCGAAATGCATCCAGCTGGAAACTCAAGGGCGCAATCCAAGAAAACATATTCTTGTGCATGAACCTCGGAATTAAGTCATACAACGGAGTCCCAAACCTGACCACTCATAACGACACAATCGAAGAGGGCCAAGAAAATGTGGAAGCGATGGCAGACTACTTCTCTGCAGTCCTCATACAAGAGTCGTCAGTCTCCATATCACCTCTAGGCGAGTTAGGATAAAACGGCATAGATTTTCTCAACATCAACCAGAATATCGTGTTACAAACCGCAAATACACTACTCATAGAGAAATCAATAGGACCCTTTGACATTCACTCAAGGCTTCTCGTGCAGCTGGCAGCTTACATAACCAGACAAATGACAATGGTCTTCAGATTATATCTCTTAAATAGAGTCTTACGGCACGATCAACCCCATCCATATGGAGGGATCCAGACACTGTCCTTCAAACAGAGACCTGTTAGTTTTACTAGCACCTTGATGAAAATGCTGCAGAGAATAATCGAGAAAGCCATTATGACATGTCTTGAAAACAAAAACGTTTTGTACAGAGCGCAGCAGTGTTTCTGCGGAATTCACTGCTGCCTGACAAACCTTCAAACACCAAGGGTAAGTTATGTGTATTTCAGGGACGACAGAAACCCATCAACGTCGTTTTACAGGATTTAGCGAAGCTGTCGACGCAGTACTTCACTCGAGACTGCTCAAGAGATTAGAAATTTTTGGAATCTATGGCGACTTGCTAAATTGGATAAAGGAGTGCCTCATAGGTAAGAGATAGAGAGTCAGGATCAGCTCAAGACTGTTCTCCTGGACAACGGTAAGTCGGAAAGTGTCAAATGGAATCGTACCAGACGCACTTTTATTTATCCTGCATATCAATGAACCACCTGGGCTCACCAAATCTCCTGTGATTCTCTATGCAAATGACCTAAAAATTTGTGGGAGCTTAGGGATGATAACGAAGTGCTGACTTCGCAAGGAGATCGCAACAGACTGTCAGATTGGTTCGAGGAATGGATGCCCAAAATCAGCGTGGCAAAGCACGCTGTTGCTGCTTTATTTTGACTGAATTAGAGTACACGTATATCTTAGCACTTCTTCGCGTTTATATTTGTGTCCTAACGTTGCGATTACTCGACATCCACAACGTAACTCAAAAGGCACTTGCGAAGGAATACGATAGTGTATTATTGCAGCAATCAAAATTCAAAAATCGAGCGAGTACAAAAAGTATCAATTGTTAACATGCAAGATTTAGAGTAATAAACAAATCGAAGTACAATTACACAATGAAAGTATAGTACGATGATGAGTAATAAAACGGGTCACTACAACGCAACTATCCTCATTGGGAACGCAAGCGTCAGCTCATCTGTCATAAAGGGAACACACTCATCAGTTCAAACATATATGGATCTCGGTGCCATAGTTAGTGATGACGTTAAAACTTTAGGACACTGGCACACGGTGTCAGCTCGAAATTTTAGATCCTTGTGAGCAATACGCAGTAACCCAGATCCAAGGCTTCCTGCCGATTGCCTCCAACCAACTAATATCAACATGCAGAGTCTCCGCTAAGATAAGCAGTGAAATTTTCACCCCTTCATATGCATCTCTGATGCGGTCAAAACTAGAACACTGTTTCCATGCAGCCACCTTTGCGTGAGGTCTTGGTACGACTAATTCATCATACGAATTGAGACTTAACAATTTGGATTTCTTCTCCTTCCCATATTGTGAGGAGATCTCATTACTGTGTTCATATTTCCAAAAGATGACTATGGACTTAATCTGTCTTCACTTTAGCACCGCAAAAGGTCAGAACATCTCAGAGAAAATGGATGGAGAGTTCAAAAGCCAAAGAGGAACCATATATTTTTTAATTTATTTTTATTTTTGATTACAGCTTGATTCCACACCGTATTTTTTGGTACATGTATGGAATTTTCAGCGTGTGATATCGGTAGCCCAAATTTCGCAGGCCGACCATAGATATCGGGTGTGCATCGGCAGGGGATCGAACCCCGGACCATGTGCATGGTCGGCGAGATTTCTAACCACTGTGCCACCGACGCATATATATATATATCTGTGGAATACTGGTTCTCTCATCGAGTTATAAACTCTTGGATCTGACTGCCATAATAAATGATGTCAGTAATTCACAATTGACTCGCTCAAGAAGGGATTAGACAAACAGAAATACTTATTAACAGGCTTGAAACCATCTATCCTCAATCAATAAATGTAAATGAATTTGATGCGAGAGAATGGAGTAGAATGGAACTGTGTTTTTGAAGCCCTCTATGGTTCACAGGGAAGGACAGAATAACAGTTTCAAATTTCACATAATTACACATTATTAATTACTAGATATCGTTTTTATTTGTCATAACCGCATCAATGTAATCATATAATTTCCTGATGTGCTTAATATATTTGTTGTTACTGTTTCCTTTTAAAGAAAGGAAATTCTTGCTATGAACTCTCTGTTCTTCAACTTAACAATATATGTACCGCAATAAAGCCTGTATCCATCAAAAAGGGTTCCTTCCATTTTCTATTGTCCATAATGATATAATTCTCATGGAAATAACTCATATTTCCAAACACTAATCAGCATATCAGTTAATCCGATCAATAACTCCCCACCACCGCTCTTAAGCACTTGTGGTGTAGGACCACAACTGCCTATAATTCTTTTCATTTTCACATGCAACTCTTCGTTCACTACTTAAATTTCACTGCAGGGCTTGGCATGTGATATTATTCAACGATCTATTAAGCGTCTATATAATCCATTTCTTCTCTCTTCTGCGTTTCTGATGGGCAGTAGGTTCTCGATTTTTCATTTGTACAGGCCTACTTTGCTACTCCTTTCCAGGTGGTCATCTTATCTTCTGTATGTAGCCGAGACAACTGCTGATAAAAGTCTTCAACCTGCTCAAAAAACTTTTAGAGACATGCAAATACCCTGAACCATATGAGAACAACATCGACATGAACCTGGTGTTGAAAACCTGAATTTTATTCCTCATGCTCACTGCAGCAGGTTAACAAACCACATTCAGACTACTTCCAAAAACTGGCTTACAAATCCGCGTGCGTTCTCCATATTGTGAAATTGAACTTGCACAAATAAATGAAAGAGGACAAATAAGAAGTTAATGAAAAGTCATGAATAATGTTGTAGTCAAATGAATATATTCATAACCTAGGTGTAAATTACTTTATAAGAAAACCCAAATTATAGTCTCCATCATTAATATTAGCTTAAAAACTTATGCAGCTCAGAAAAATAGAGCATATAAGCGAAAAAACCTCCAGAGATTAGACAACATCGATTCCAGAAACATCTTCAAAAAGAATATATGGAAAAACATAGGTGATAGAAGGTGGCCTTATCTTACTCTTGTATTCATTTCAAACGCTTCACTGAGTTCTCCGTTATGAATCACTTGACATATGGCATGGTCATATAATTGTTGAATGAGGCTGATAAAGATATGGGCCACTTTGTAGTGTTGGAGTGGTTTCCGAATTGCTTCTCTATCAGCGCTGTCAGAGGCCTTTTCAAAGTCGATAAAGTGGAGGTAGAGATTTGACTTCCATTCTATGCTCTGTTCGAGTATGATGCATAGAGTTGAAATTTGATACGCAAATGATTTTCTTTTCTTGAATCCAGTGCGTCTTTTAGTCTCTCCAGGATGAAGCGACTTAGTGTTTTGCTTGGCGTAGACACGATTATGATACCCTGTCAGCTTTGCACTGGCTTAAGTCGACATTCTTCGGCAGTTTGCCTGTCTTGGTCTTTCTCCCATTCAACACTTAGCTTTCCGTTCTCTCCAAAGCGTGTTAAGTGATTTGTATCTTTACCCAGTCTGTATATTTTCATGTGTCTTTGACGGAATCTAGTCTTCAACATTGATAGCGTTATATTATATTTACATTTTTTATTAGCAATTTTCCACGTCTGGAATCTCGTGAGTATTTGGCGTGTCTCCTTCCGCATTTTGACTTTCGTTTTGTGACGTCTTCCTAGTTGTTTGCCGGTAATATTAACGAGCATGCATTTTTTCCTGTGTCCTATTCTATTGTTGGATAATTTTATTTGTGTCATTTTACTTGATTCGAACTTTCTCTTTTAATCTAATTGATTTTTCATTTTAGGAATGCTAGTCGCATATCCAACTTCCCTCCTTTTCCGTTTTTGGACCTAGCTAATTTTCCCAGTGAACATGGTGAGGATTGGACGACTGGTATACATATCCTGTTCAGCCATCCTTGTCGACTGTTAAACACTGATCTTTATAAATAAATTTCGGACGAGCGACGAATCTAGATATTAGCTAGAATTGCGAGTTATTCTATAGATGTAAATTTTCGAAATCTGAAGGTTTAAAAAGAGTGAACGGATCTGCACAATTGAGACATTTCACCAACAGTCTATAAACAATGATTCTTCACATAGATAGGAATCAAGTCAGTCAGTCAGTCGATACCATCCAAGTGGTTTATGCATAACACATATTGTAGACTTGTCAATCTAGTTGACTTCAGAACGAATTTGATTGCATTTCAAATTTTAGCCTGACATTATTAGTGACAGTGTCACCGTACCAAACAGAGCTGACTTTTTTAGTCAAAAGGCGCCAATACTTCCATATCTATCCACTTCCAGTCTCGATTTGCATTAGAAAAGTGCTACAGAGAAAAATTCTGCACAGCACACACTTCCTTAGGTGAATAGGCTGATATCATGCCAAAAAGGTGACACAAACTACCAAATGTCGAACGCGTTTTTCTACCTGTGCTAAGATTCGGGCAGCAATCAGTACAATGGCAACTTCCAGAGTTAGTGAAGTAGTCTGAATTACTTCATTTCTTATCCTTAGTTTAGGAGTTATTGTGGACTAGGTTCTGAAGCATCATGTTGCGTTTGACAGTGATAAGTTGCGAGCAAAACATACTTTGATTTCTCCGGGGAATTTACCTCAAAGGATAATATCATTTGTGTACTCTGGAATAACGCGACTACTCCGTAGGGGCAACTCAATCCCTGATAAATCAAAGTCCATCAGAGGCATATGCATTGCTGTATCTATAATGAAGTTAAGTAGGAATAGTGATAATGGCCACCCTTGGTAATTTCCACTTCAGATGACTACTCTCCATAAAATCTCACACCACTACAGTATTTCAAATAATACTTTGATCATTTGACCCGTATTACCCATTTCTGATACCTTTCCGATCTCTTTTTTGTTAGACATCACATTTTTTCATCGTTTAGAACATTATTAGTTAGCTTACATTTGAGCAGATTTTGCTATCTTACTAGTTCGAAATTTATCGGCATCTGTTAGCTTTCAATAATCAGTGAAGCCACAAAACACCACTAACATTTAATATATATTTGCAGGTTATCATAACACTTTACCACTGTTTCTACAGCAGACTAGATATGATAGCAGACTTCCCCAGGATGAGTATTGTTGTTACACTTAGCTGTCTTTAATTATTCGCTCCAGAAATACAAACTTTATGTTCTTATGAAGTAGCTTGGTACATAAGGAATTCTCAGCTGCTTGTTTTCTTCGCCCCTTCAGTCCTAGGCATACACATACACCGACTAATATAATATCACATTTCACAGGTGTTCCCGAAGAATCGGACACCCTTCTCCGGAGCTAAATGATCTATGTGTCCATCAGTCACTTCAAGTTAGCTATCACCAGGTGAGCCAATGTCTGTAATTGTTTGAAATTAGTGCTTGCCAAGAAAACATGATTATCTGAGTAAGATGCAACAGACGACTACAGTTTGAGGTTAGTCGACAAGGAACACCGTAGACATCTCAACTGGCTTACCTTCCTCACTCGAGCATTAAAATAACAAGCTAAGATAACTATATCTGAGAGTTGTGTTTTGGTAGCATAATAGTCGGATTCGTATAAAACTCAACCAATAATTTGTCCAAACTGTAGTCGTTCATTGCGTGTTCAAATATTGTGAAGGAACTTTCGATGGGCATCACAACTTTTCCGTATTCCTAATGAAATATCCGATCATACGAGAAATTGAAAACTGTTCCCTCAGATACAAGTGAACAGCCAGTTTTCTAGTCCTGAGCCCAATTTTACCGATGCCTACATCGGTAAGTTTATGAGAATTAGCTAGTCTACTGACACCCATGGAATCAGTTTTATAAATGTGCCAATGCAGCTTCGTAAGTAATTTCTGTATATCCATGACTTAACTCGCTGAGAACGTACTAAGAAATTCTCTCCTTCCGGCAATGGGACTTCACAGAACACATAAACAGCGTACAAATGACCCAATTTGGTGTTTAAGGACGGTGTTGACGAACTGTTGGTCGTGTTAAATAAGATACTAGACAATATTTGGGAACCAGAGGTAGTTCTTTTAGATTGCTGTAAATCACCGACTATCCCAGTTTGCAAGTAGGGGACAAGTCTTTCTGTGATAATCATAGCAGGATTAGCTTGACTAATGTAATAGCTAAGGTTCTAGGTTTAATAATCATGAATAGACTAAGTGGTGCTCGGGAGGAACAAACCCAGTAAAACCACGTAAGCTTTCGACCGAGAAGGGGGTATACTGAAAGACTCATCCTTCAACAAATTCTGGAACATAAGCACACTTACTGCTGTCCAACAATTGCCGCATTTATTGATCTGAAAGACATCCCACTCCATCGACCGGGAAGTGCTATAACAATGTCTGGCTCTGAATGAAGTGTAGATAAGGTACATCGCACTGATCAAGGCACTCTACTCAAGCTCATGCAGCCATGTACAAGCTTATGGAGAGCTGTTATCTGAATTACATTGACTCTTAGTTTAAAGATAAGGAGTTAAGTAACTGAGCGTGTCGACTACTTCACTTGTTTGGGAAGTTGCATCAGCTTTAATAGTCTCGTGAAGGATTTGCCAACTCACCTCGTTTCTGACGTAGACGTGATATCCAGCTACTGAGCAGTTCGCTCTGTTGCCAATTATGGTTGTGAGAGGTGACCGTTGAAAGACCTGAAGAAGCTTGTCGTCTTTGGTCACAGATGTTTTAGATCTATATTCTGTGTTAAGTGATACAGTACGGTGAATAATATTGCGGTTAGAGGTCTAGTGCTAGTAAAGGTGTGGTGAGAGCAGGCTGCTAGCAAAAGTTGGTAGAAAGTAATTGACGTCAATGTTTATGCCCCCAATATTGGTGGTGAGAAAATGAGAACAAAGGCTTTGAGTAGGCGGATACAGTTAGCATATGGATGATCTGACACAGCCACAAAGAAATGTAAGGTCAACTTTCTGTGAGAAACAACCAGTCAAAAGACTGCATTTTCTACTAACAATAATGTACATTAAAATCTATAAGTATGTGTTGATTTTCCTTAATAAACGATCTGTTCCCTGGCCCTTGTCTTCTGTTGTTACAAAAGAAGAGAAGCCATTCGATGAAAGTTAGAAGCTGCATCAACTGAGGTGCATAGGACTTTTGCAATGCATGTCAAGCAACCTCCTTCCTCGTTGAGGAGTGTTAGCTGACATAGGATTGTTTGAAAAACGTTAGTGCTGGTGAAACTGTTATAACGGCAATGAATGAAAGTAAACCCCGTCGCCAATTTGTTGTAACTGTACGGGGTATTTAAATGAGGTACGTTGTCGCCTTGTTCTGTCTGCGCCTGAATAATATGCCTATCTGCTTCTGGTACCTTCCGATTCAGCGAACCACGCAAATATCAAAAGACAAAAGCTGGTCTCTGACTGTGTATTGTAGTACACCAACTACGACTACGACGACGACTACAACAACAACGATAACGACGACAACGACAACGAATAAACTTATTTAGGAAATGGTATTTATACAATTTTACAACCAATAGAGACAGCTAACAGTATTTGAGATAATTGGTCGTAATAGTCAATAACAAAATGCGTGGGAATGATGATATACCACTTATGCGAGATTAACAGTCATTAAGATAACTGAACAATAACAAAGTGTGTGGGATCCTATCAGAAACCAAAACCTAGTATCAGTCTGTGAAGTCTTTGAATGTCGGTTTGAGCTAGATGCCTGGTGATGTGCTGACTGTGGTTGTTCCCCTCAGGCTGCTAAGACACAATGGGTGGAGACCGTTGCTTGCATAGCTCAAAATGCTTTCAGTGTCGCAGGTGCATTCACTCTTTGTATTCTCCTCGATGCATTAAGTCCACATGTTTTTCATAATGCTATTGTATCTCCCGTACGTTTTGCGAAGATTTATCAGACCCAACAGACTGATTGCTGACGAAATCTCAGCATAAATACAAAAGACCCATGTGGTATTCCACAATTTACATCATCTCCTTCGTAGACGTGTTATCCGGTTATCAATCAAGTCACGTGTGTTCTGTGCACCAGTTTGCTCTGTCCTGTGTTATGGCTGTGAGACATGACCATTGTAAGGGGGAGATATGGAAAGGTTGCCTTTGATTACAGGTCACCCGTGTTAAGCCAATCGATGAGGTTGTGAAGCTACATCGATTGAGATGGCTAGAACACATGTTGACCATGGAGAGCCATCGCCTTCCTCGACGGACAATGCTGGCTAACATAGGACTAAGTGAGAAAAAATTACGCGTGGTCAAACCAAAACCTGGGATCAGTCCATGAAGACTTTGACAGTTTGTTTGAGCTACATAGGAAGATGGTGTAGGCTGTCTGTCCTCGAGATTCTAAGAACCAATGGCTGGACAGCACTGGTGACATGGCTCAAAATCGTTTCCAATCGAGTGAATGCATTCACTCGTTGTGATCTCCCATATCCACTAAACCATCATGTCTCTACATGTTTCTATTCTTTTTCCGGCATATTCCTGCTTAGCATAGTTCTTTTGAAACTCTTTCTTTTGTTTACTTTTGTGGGTTACATGGAGTGTGGTAACTTGTACTGCTGCACTTCTGTGCGAATTTCTGGACTGAAACTCAGTCAACGATTAAGCAGTGTAGTGCTTGAAGCATCAGCGCTTTTAATATCTAAGACGAAGCAACTTAGCCATAGATGCCAATTTAATTCATGAAACATTTTTGTTCGAATACACTCAGTGCAAATAAGAGTACTATCTCGCCGTCGAACTTCATTATTTTATTCATTTATTTATTATTTTATTTTACTATAGCTTGATTCCACACAGTATTTTTAGTACAACTATGGAATTTTCAGCAGGCCGACCACTGATGTCAGGTGTGTGTCGGCTGAGGATTGAACCGCGGACCATGCGCATGGTCGGCGAGCGTCCTAACCACAGTGTCACCAACGCACAAAGCGCCACCGCGCCAGGAGTTGAACCCGGGCCGACTGGGTGAAAGCCAGGAATCCTAACCGCCAGTAAAGGTATTAGTAAAAGTGGTCAGTTGATATATGTAGTGAAAACTTGCATACCACACATAGTAGTTTTCCGAAGACGAAACTTTCATTTTAATTCAGTAAAGAGGAGTCTTTTTCGAGAAGTCAACTAACGGAAAATTATTTATTGTTCATAGAAGTAATAAAACAGTCGGAACAATAATACAATCGTGATATATCAAAATTAACAGCAGTTAATACCTAAGAGGCTCTAAGGAATATTTCGAAAAAGAATTACATGGAAACTACATACAAGCACCACCAAGTGACCAGCGCGTACTACGCTGGAATTCGAACTCTTGGCCTGGTCATAGGTCATAATAGCCTGAGTGCTAGTCATCATATCTTCCACTCAATAATCTCAAAGCATATAAATTATGTCTTCAAAACTTTGCAGCATACTGCAGCTGATGAATTATCAAATTGTTAATCATTTTTACACAATGTACAATTACCAATTGCTACACGAAGAAAAATGAAAACTATATACTATGACAAAACGTAGTTTATTAAACATCTGTCCTCCATACGTAGCTAAAAGTGTTTTTGTCAATCACATACACAACTGCCAATAACACAGGATAGAACGAGGTGTGAAATGATTACATACAAGAATGAGTATAGAACATGCTCAACAAAAGTAAGGAAATAAATGTTCCTAAGTTGAAACATTTTTAGACAGTCGAGTTACTCAACATTAGAAAATAAAAGATCGACAAGGTTCTAATTTGATGTAGGCTAAACAATGACATGTAATGAAAAATTACAATAAAGTGGAATAAGAAATAAGGGTGCATTGTGGCCAACGCGTCTTTACGTGCAGACTATCATCGAAGACACTTAACATGAATAAATCACATCAATAAAAGCTTTCATAGAGTATTATGTATCTGTAAAATGGAATACCCTGCCCTATAACCTTAGACTATTTAAAATGCCTCTACACTATAAATTGCTATGCCTTGTCTGCGTGCAAAAAAATATATGTTTAAAACAAAAACCAGAATTCCCAAACAGGATATGACGAGAATATAGTAAACATACGAGGGAAAATAAATCAGAAAAATAAACAAAGGCATAAAACATATGGAAAACAGAACGAATCAACGTCTTCCCATTTATGGAGTTTATTTTTTTATAGAACCTGATTGACGTTTGCGCACTGACGATGTGTTTTCTTCCTGATGGTTATCATCGTAGTTGGATAAAGTTGACAGGGATTTGGAAGTATCTGATGCTGCATCATCGATAGGCAATTCACCACTGGTATCCACTTTTTCTAACTTTTTGTTAGTCTGGGCATCAAGCATTTCTTTACTAACTCCAAACTCATTAACACGATTTGGATCCATAGGATATATCCATCGTTGGTAAAGATAGATGAAAAATATAACGTCTGGACAAAGATGATAAGAAAAACGACAAAATCGTTAGTAAACAGCTCAGAAAAATGTATAATTACGCACAACGAAACCATACGGTTTCACTGAATTTAGAGGGCACGAAATGTCAAGTGTAGTACTTATCTTCATGAATACATTCGTTGTTATCAAATACATTTCCTTGCAGTGAGTAAAATGAGTTAAAATTATTTTCGAAGTATTCAGCTGCTCAAAACTCAGTAAGTAAATTGTCATTTGAAATTCAATACACATAGAAGTGAAAAAGAAAAAATAGAAAACACTACCAAAGAAACACAAAACACTTCACTTAAGTGAACACAATTTCCAGTATCTAAATAACTTTACAGATGTCAACCTCAAAAGTAGCTTAATATACATATAATGAAAATATCTCTACAACTAAATGCGATACAATAAACAGTTTGACGGAGTTAGAAAGCTCTTATCACCGAAATAATGTAACATGTGTAGCGACAACAGAATACCACCACACATATATGCATACTACTACTAGTAGTTGAAAATGTTGGAGAGATGATAAATTTTTAGCAAACTCATAGCATAGAATCAGGACTTCAGTTTAGATAATTGACAACTGAATGAAATGAGACAAACCACTATATAATTCTTCGTTTAGCTCCAAGCGAATAGCACCCAGTGTGTTGGGTGTGTTTAGTGGCCACTTACAGGTCAGGGCTGAAGTAAGTGAAGTAGTATCTGATTCTGTGCGTCGGTGGCATAGTGGTTAGGACTCTCGCCGACCATGCACATGGTCCGGGGTTCGATCCCCTGCCGATGCACACCCGATATCTATGGTCGGTCTGCAAAATTTGGGCTACCGATATCCATACTGAAAATTCCATACTTGTACTGAAAATACGGTGTGGCATCAAGCTGTAATCAAAAATAAAATAAATAAATAAATACATAGCATGTTACAGGTGTTTAGGTTGTTGAACCACAACCTATGATTCACCTCAAATAATGATCAACGCTATCGACTGATGGTAAAATTGAAATTTTTTTTATGTTGTCAGTTTTGTTAGAATAACTTGCACCATTTTTGCATGTAACTATACTGACAGATATTTCATCGTGGTTATTATTATTATTTATCAAATTGTCGCACCTAAAATCTGTTCTATACCATTGACAGAACTAATTAGAGAAAATTAACCCCTACAAATAAGTGATCTTACCGTCACGTAAACATCCAAGGCGGTAGAGAGTAGGCATCCGAATAACAAATGCAAATAAATCATCGATAAATGTATTTAATGCTTTGTATGTTAGCATTCTCCATGGGAGATGAGCAACAGATTTCATCTTATAATTGATAAATAACTGAGGAGTCATCATGATAAAACCTAAACATAAAGATAAATAAATAATAATAATAATGAGGATTACATGAATAATAACGCTTTCATCATTGGGTGCGCATATTTTTTACCCTTCACAAAAAATATTTCATTCAATATTTACAAGAAACATATACGCCTATCAGAAAATACATTGCACTGATGAGAATGGATAACATGTTTAGAATTACAGAGGATTAAAATACACCTCCGCTGCAGTGATCGTGAATTGTGCATAGCAGTCATAAGCTCTTCACACTTATAATGCCCAATAAAGTTAATCCACAGGTGTTCACTCGATTCAGACAAACAACTAGAAGCTTCATGGAGTGATACCATCTTAAACTACTAGTCTCCAACTCATCTAATATCGCATTAGGAATAGAATGGCTTGGGAACATTTACGGAATTTATTGATGAATAATTATTCCATTAGAATCAGCACAAGTTGAAAAGGTGTTCATTGATCAATCTTACCGAAAGTTAGCAAGAAACCATATGATACAGACAATATCCAAGAATACCATCCACGATGCTCTTCATATATTAATGAATATCCACAATAAGCTGTTAACAGTGGGAATAACAACCAGGATAAATAACGGAAAGCCATCTGGAAAAGAAATAAATAACATAAGTCAATTTCTTTTCAAATAAATAGATATATTTTAGAAAATGCTAAGAGGAAAAACATCTCTTATCTAGGAGTGAAATCAAATGGCTGATATTTGTTCATGAGTTTGTAATTTTTTTAAATCGTTTACTCATATACAAGATCTCGAAGTTTTTTTTGGTGGCTTTAAAGGAAGTATAAGAGAATATACATTGTTCCGGTCACCCCTAGGAAGATTAGATCTCATTTCCATCCATTTTCTGACAGAAGAAATCTATCACAACGTACATTCAATAATATCTTTTTAACGAATTGTACCAGGTAAATACAAAATAATCTTATTTTATAACTGATGCAGATTGGTGGTTTATAGATCTGATCATTGAACAAGTAACAATATCGCCAGTAGTTTACACTCCCTACGGTAAACTGGATCATACAAATTTCAAATAGTCATCAAGTATCCCATAACTCCACAACGCTTTAGTCGGTAGACGAGTTACAGGAACAACTATTTAACAGCCCCATGGGAACAGACAAACCGCCAACTGCTTTCAAGAAGGTGAAATCTATGCATGCTTCTTAACTGCTCTTCATTCAATATATTGAAATGACATGGTTAAACGGTATGACATTTTTGGAAAGGAAAAAGTACGTCAAGAGCTTTGGAAACAAGATTCCAACAAATCATAAAGCTATCTCTTTAATCAAAACGATTGATAAATTCAAGTTAAAAATAACTACCTGGTCATATTTCTTCGTATCACTCTCCACATACGATGACTGGTAATCAACGTGAATACGCGGGAATACACTGAAGATTAATGAATCATAGCTCACCTAAAAGAATATAAGATTAAAAATAATATATGAATCTAATGAAGACCAAAACCTCGCCTAGATTACTAGGTCACTAGTATTCTAGCCGGTCCCAAGCCCGGATAAAGAGGGAGGGTTGGGGCGTGGTGCTAGCAACTCCACCCCCAAAACTTAACCAAATTGCTACTAAAACTTCAACGCACAAACATATTAAAAATTCTAAAAGTACAAACAATAACCTTATTTTTCGCTGGAATCGGGGAAGTGGAATGACGCAGGCTGGTGAAAGCCTTCGGGAAGCCAGTCAGCCGATGTGCCTCCTTTCGACGAAAGCAAAAATAAGGATGGGGACGTGGGATATTCGTACAATGTAGGAAACTGGAAAGGCTGCTCAGGTAGCCGCAGAAATGAGGAGATATAAAATAGAAGTGTTGGGAATCTGCGAGAGCAGATGGAACGGATGTGGAAGGAGCCAACCACCAACTGGAGAGACAATAATCTACTCCGGTCACCCAGAGGACAATCACGAGCACACCGAGGGAGTAGCCATCATGATGTCACCAACAGCGGCTAAAGCTCTCATGCAGTGGGAACCAATCTCCTCCAGGATAATGACAGCCAGGTTCAACTCAAAAGGAAAAAAGGTTACAATCATTCAGTGCTACGCGCCTACAAACGTCTCAGAACAAGAGAAGAAGGAGGATTTCTACAGTCAACTACAAACAGTAATGGACAACGTCCCAAAGAGCGATATTAAAATCCTGATGGGCGACATGAATGCGAAACTGGGAGGAGACAATACAGGAAGAGAACTCACCATGGGTCGTGAGGCCCTCGGTGAAATGAACGAAAGTGGTGAACTCTTCTCAGACTTCTGCACCTTCAATGATTTGGTGACTGGTGGCAGTGTGTTCAAACACAGGGATATACACAAGGCGACATGGATTTCACCAGATGGACACACCAAAAACCAGATAGACTTCATTTCGATCTCAAGGAAGTGGAGACGGAGCCTACTGGACACAAGCTCGAAGAGAGGAGCAGATGTGGGTTCAGACCACTATCTAGTACAAGGGACTTTCAAGGTGAAGCTGAAAGCCTCGAAGATAGCTGGGGATAGGCCACAATGCAAGTTCAACACGCAAAAACTGAAGGACACAACCACAAAGGACATTTTCACTGCAACTGTCAGAGCAAAGCAGGAAACACTACGTGGCATCACTGAGGAATCATCCGTGGAAGACCATTGGAACTCTCTGAAGGTAATTTTCAACGAAACGTGTTCAACGGTTTTAGGAAGAAAGAAGAAACAAGACAAGGAATGGCTCTCAACGGACACTTGGAAGCTAATAGAGCAGAGGAGAAAGGTGAAAGAGAAAATGATTCAATGCAAAGACGGACAAGAGAAAGAGACGCTGAGCTCAACTTACACAGCACTTGACAAAGAAGTGAAGAAGAGTGCCAGGAAGGACAAAAGACAATTCTACGACAAACTGGCTACTGAAGCTGAGAAGGCAGCAGGCAAAAGGGACCTGAGGACACTATATCAGATAACCAAGTATCTATCCGGGAAGAGATCAACAGAAGTGAGACCTATCAAAGACAACCAAGGGAACCCAATTACCAAGGAAGAAAGACAGATTAAACAATGGGCGGATCACTTCAAAGGACACTTGAACCCACCACCACCTGCAACCCGTCCAGAAATACCAACAACAGCACGTACACAACTGCAAGTTGACACCAATCCTCCAACGAAAGCTTAAGTCTTGAATGCAATCAAGCTTCTGAAAGCTGGAAGAGCAGCTGGACCAGATGGAATACCCCCAGAAGCACTGAAAGCGGACCCAGAGACGACAGCAGACATGCTGACTCCATTACTGCGAAAGGTCTTGAAGGAGGGAAAGGTGCCTACTGACTGGAAGAAAGGTTATCTAGTGAAACTACCAAAGAAGGGAGACTAAGAACTCTGCGAAAACTGGCGAGGAATCATGCTCCTGTCAACGCCAAGTAAAATTCTGAGTTGCATCATCCTGGAGAGAATCAAGGACGCACTGGATACAGAACTCCAACCAGAACAAGCTGGATTCAGGAAAGGCAAATCATGTTCTGACCAAATTGCAACTCTACGCATCATCATCGAACAAAGCATGGAATGGCAATCAAACCTCTACCTCAACTTTATAGACTTTGAGAAGGCCTTCGACAGCGTTGACCGCGAAGTAATTTGGAAACTACTCAAGTACTACGGCGTACCCCAAATATTCATCAACCTCGTTCAACAGCTGTACGACAACGGCACATGTCAAGTGATCCACAACGGAAAACTCAGCGAAGCGTTTGGAGTAAACACAGGAGTCAGACAAGGGTGCTTATTATCACCAATGATATTCCTAATTGTGGTGAACTGGATTATGCGTCAGACAGTGCAAAACGAGAAGACAGGGATATCCTGGACCGACGTGAAGAACCTAGAAGACCTGGATTTCGCGGATGATTTATGTTTGATGTCACACAAAATCGAAGACTTACAAGCGAAAACCGACAAACTGGTCGAAGAAGCAGCCGGTGAAGACAGGACTCCAGGTGAACATAGACAAGACGGAGGTTATGAAAATAACCAACCAATCAACAACAACAACAACAACAACAGCAACATCCAGCGCCAATCACCATCAACTGGAGGGATTTGAAAGAGGTTACTTCACTCACTTATCTAGGGAGCATTGTCTCAACCACAGGAGGAATGGACGAGGATGTCAAATTGAGATTCGGGAAGGCGTGAAACACACTCATCAACCTGAAACCAATCTGGAAATCTCCGTCACTCAGCATCAACAACAAAATTCGGACTTTCAATACAAACGTCAAGTCAGTTCTTCCATACGGATCAGAAACTTGGCGGGTCACAAAGAACATTTCCAACAGGTTGCAGACCTTTATCAACAACTGTCTTCGTTCTATACTCAAGATCAGATGGCCGGAAAGAATCACCAACAAGAAGCTATGGGGGCAAACGAAACAAGAACCAGTCGCCCAACAAATAAACAGGAGAAAGTGGAGATGGATTGGACACTCGCAGAGGAGACCGCTGGGTGACATAGCGCGTCAGGCCCTCGAGTGGAACCCGAAAGGGAAGCGGCGAGTGGGACGTCCTAGGGTGACATGGAGGAGATCGTGTGAAGAAGAGTTGAAACAGTATGGACTAACATGGATGCAGGTGAAAAGTACAGCAGAAGACAGAAGCAAATGGAGGCGTGCAGTTGAAGCCCTATGTTCCATTAGGAACCCAAGGGCACAATAATAATAAAAATAGAAACAGTCCTAGTGGTACAGTGTGGAATTTTCAGCACATGTCTACAATATTTGCATCTAATTTTATCAAACATTTAAAAGGAATATTTCAAAAAAATAAATATAAAGACACTAACAGCAAAAAAACAGGAAAAACACAAAATAATTTAAAAAATGTGAAAAAATACCAAGAAGTAGAAAGGAAAATAAACAGCATATAATAATTACTCAGTATTAGGTAGTGGAAGCTATGATATGATTATGCATGGTGACAGTAAAGCTATAGTCATACAAGTTATGATATGATATTTAAGAATGTTTATCGCCAAGATGGTCAGTTAATTTGATATAAGTATAAAACTTGGGCACTGTGGTAGAGTATAATTCCATAATGGATAAGATTTTATTTTGATAAATCACACAGTGTAGTACAGTTATATTAACTGATGACGTTTCGAGCACAAACTATTGCTCATAATCATATCAAGTTGCTCACACAACTTTTTCTTTCATTTATATACATGTGTGGAATCGACTAGATATTGGAATAAAATTTAATATGAGATAATGTACATTCAGAAATAATAGTACGAGTGTTATTAATCCATTGCAATTAGATGGGAAATACGACGGGTGTTTTTATAGTCATAATAAGTTAATTGTTAGAATGTTATGATGTGCTTGAATGGAAATAGAATTTTAAGACTATTTATCATCCTCTTCTGATTTGACTGGCGGTAATAATATCTTCCATATTTCTGGTATTTGCATTGAGTCACTTCTGTTGCATGTGTTGGGTGTAGACTCGATGAATAAGGATTCCGTAATCAACCTCTCTCTCCACCTACCTACATTACTTTTTAGAATTTTAACCCTATCCCACCCTATTGTGTGGTTGTTTGTTATTGCGTGAAGTGCAATAGCTGAGCTTTTTTCTAAATTACTTATCTTTTCAGGGTCAATCATTTTCCCTTTAGCTAAATTCTTATGTTCTGATAATCTGACTATCCCTGACCTACTAGTTTGACCTATGTAGTTGACTTCACAGTCATTGCAAGGTATTTTGTAAATTATATTATTTTGTTTAATTGGGTCCAACGGGTCCTTTAACCTACAAAGTTTGTCTCTGAGTGAGTTTGTTGGTTTGAATGCCGCCCTAATTCCTGCTTTATTGAGAATCCTACGTAGGGCCTCAGATGTCCCCTCCTTATATGGTATAACAGTAGAAGACTTATATTCTCTCTTATTTATGTTATTACTACCAGTTAATTTGGTTGAAACAACTCTAAATAATCATAAAATAACATTTCAGGGTTGTTGTTTTGTTTTTTATTGTCAGGTCTAATGTAGTGTTTGTAGTGGTACTGTGAGTAATCCTGCATAATACAAAATTTAAACATCTTCAGCGCATACTTCGATGTGAAGTGAGCTTTTAGAATTCTCTATGAAAGCTTCGCAACCAAACCATCCAGCTCAGAGAACACAACCACACCAAAATCATCCACCTGAGCTACAAATCTTCTCTATTATATCTACAAAATTTAAAGGGTGACAATGGCGTTCACAACCAATGATTGTCACTTAATATTGCCGAGAAAAATAAAAAATAAGAAAAAACAACCACAAAAACTAATAATTACATGATGGTTAATGACAGGACAATGTTGTAATACTCATAGTGCCAATATAGTCGGAACCAGTAGATACACAATGGAAGGAATACAGTAATGTACAAAAAGTAAGCCAATGTTAATAATTTAGGTAGCTAAGTATGTTTAAGGAGTCCATTAGAGAATACAAAATGAGAGAAATAAAAGAGCCTAAAATTATGTTATTAACAACAAAGCAAGTCATAGGTTTCGCGCTTAACATTATCTCTGTCGCTTAGAACACGGGCCAAGTATGGTATCATTGAGTTCCTGTACTTGGTTGTACGAGCATATATTATTTTATACTGATTTCTGGTTCTACTTGATGAGATACAAGGCGAGAGTTGGGAACAGACGGGGTGTTGGGGGTCGGAGAGTATGATTTTAGACCATTTTTCGCATGTATTCAGGTGCCTATCAACTAATGTAGTGACGAGCTGACTGAGTTTTACACCACTAGTCCTACTAACTAACTTCAACATCCTTCTCAGGATGGTATAGTCCTTTTTCAGTAGACCAGGAAAGACTAACGGGGAGCAGTAAAGTAGAATAGGTAAGATACAAGAGTTGACAAATTGTGAAAGTAGAGGTTGGGTGATTCCAGATTGTCTAAGTTTCTTAATGTAGTAGGTAAGACAGAACACTTTCCTAGAAATCATTAGGATATGAGATGTCCAAGTAAGGTCAGAAGATAGAACTAGACCGAGGTATTTTGCATTAGACTTAGTTTCAATTTTAGTCCCCTCAATGCAACAGGCTTCATGAGTACTTACTAGTGTTTGTAGATCTCGTTTATGCCTAAAGGAGAAGTCGACAGTCTGGCATTTTGAGGGATTCAGCATGAGACCATTTAGTTTGGACCACTCACTGATGTCCGACAGGAAGCTATTTAATTTGAAACAGTCTGACTGAGACTTAATGGGAAACGATACAGACAGGTCATCTGCATATTTGACGAAGTTGATTTCATCTGAAAGAGGTAAATCATGTAAGAAGAAAGAAAAGAGAAAAGGAGAGAGAACAGCACCCTGAGGAACTCCAGCTTCAGTAAGCAAAGGAGAGGAAGATACACCATTATATACCGTGTACTGCATCCTATTAGAGAAATAAGAGTGTAGCCAGCTGATAGACCAGGGCTTAGTTTGTGTAAGGCTAAGCTTGTTTAACAATAGGCCTCTAGGTACAGAGTCGAAAGCAGATGTATAATCAAGGAACGTACAACGGACATACTTGGCCCCTTTGTCTAAGGAGGATACAATGTTGTGGTGAAACACAGCAGTAGCCCCCAACGTACTTCTACCCTGTTTGTAAGCAAACTGCTTTGGATCGTTTGAGAAACTTAGGGAGGGAACAAGTTTTAGTAACAATAATTTCTCCATTAGTTTCAAAAAAGGAGAGGTAATAGCGATAGGTCTAAACTTAGCATTATTACCAGAACGTGACTTGAGTACAGGGATGATTTTAATACCTTTCCACAGAGAAGATACAACATTATTAGAAAAAGAAGTGTCGAAGATGTTTGTAAGTGGGTTACTTAAAATATCAGCACAATTCCTTAGGACACTTGCAGGTATACCATCAGGGCCTAGACTCTGGGAAGGTTTAAGAGATTTTAAACATTTAAGAACATCAGAAGTTTTAAAACTATTAAAGTCACTGGTCATGTTATTTGTTATATTGAAGCTAAAAGGTACATTAGGAGGGCGGATAAAAGATCTATTAAGAGTATTTACATCAATAGAGGGGGCACAAGAACTGTGCTTACAACAACCTGTAATTTCTTTGAAAAGCTTCCACATGTTCCCAGGAGTTTTACATGACAAAATTCTTCGATTATAAATATTATTTAGCCTCTTGATTTCGGATTTAATTTGGATGTTTATCCTCCTAAGACCAGCTTTATCCTTAGTCTTGTACAGTCTCTCTTTTTCTCTTCGAAGCTTTTTGAGATGAGGCGAAGAGAAACGGTCTATTCTTTTGAAAAGTATCTGTTTTGGACAGCATACATCATCCTTGACAAGAATAGTGTGTGATGATAAAGATAAGTGTTTACAGTTAGTAGTAGCACTGTTTATTAACAGCGTATAAACTGTTAGTCAATTCATTTAAACTAAAAGTAGGTTGTTTCAAGTCCGATATCAAATCTTCATGACAGTTCATTGATACATCATGCAATCCTCTGCAAGCTAAAGAAATATACGATATGGTGACATATCATATTTTCTTGTGTATTTTGGTCTTGACTAGTTGGACACATCAAATATTCACATAGCAGAGTGGAACAATGAATGCACTAGATATGATAGAGAAGATTTGTAGCTCAGGTGGATGATTTTGATGTGGTTGTGTTCTCTGAGCAGGATAGTTAATTTGCGGAGCTTTCATCACCCTACTGGGTGACATCTTCAGCGCATACTTCAATTTGAAGTGAGCTTTTAGATTTCTCCACGAGTTTATTAATCATCTCTCCCGGTGACCTTGGACGTGATGGGTCAAGTTAAAGAAACAATGAGTGACAATACAAGTAACCCAGAAGGTGTGAAAACACAAAAACAACCAATCACGTCCAAGGTCACCGGGAGAGATGATTAATAAACTCGTGGAGAAATCTAAAAGCTCACTTCAAATTGAAGTATGCGCTGAAGATGTCACCCAGTAGGGTGATGAAAGCTCTGCAAATTAACTATCCTGCTCAGAGAACACAATCACATCAAAATGAATGCACTATTGATTTAGTCGGAAGATTGACAGATGGTACGACTGAAAAGTATTCGCACTTAAAACTGGGGCTAAACGACCAAATATTAAAAAGTCTAAGAATATTGGCCCACTCTTTCATCTTGTTTATGTAATGAGAACCCCAATTATGTGTTCTGTATTTGTTGGGTCATTAAAGTTTACTTCATCAACTCACAATCCTAGTGAATTCATTATCTAAGAAGAAAACCACTTACTATCATCAATAACTACTTACTGCATGTCATAAAATCAGGTAACGGTGAAAATGATATCGTAAGCTAGTTGCATTATGGAAATACTGATCAATATTTGAGAAAATAGGACTTGATAACTACTGTTATATATATATATATATATATATATATATATTCACCTCATGAATATTTGGTGGCAAATATGAAATCGATAGATAGAAGTACGTTCAACTACTCTGTCATCTCAACAATGCGACAGATGCTACTGAAGTGACTGTGAGACATACGTATGGTGGGACGGCTGAAGATACTGAATGAACCCACGACTCAGTGTCTGTAAGTCTAATACCTAGTCCTTACATTTTCGAAAAGCGGATTTACTCAAATTCCTACTCCCACATGGAAGTTTCTGTCGCTGCTGTTCGAGTAAACAATAACAAATAATGTCTCTAACTGAAGAAGTAAACCTCATTTTGTAGTAGCTTGATAGATATTTAGTAATCACAAACCACGAGTGTTTAGCAACAACCTTAATGGGGAGACCATCACCAATTATTCGGATACCTATTCATCCAGTTGAAAAATTCCACATACGTAGGTAAATTCAGTGCAAACCAGTAAAAAACAATGAATACAATGCGAACAGCCTAAAAATCTTTTCAACTTATTGGTTTTAATTACTTTGCCCACTATATCTTGATACTACAACATAAAAAGAAAATTTTTTACCATTGTGTTGTTTAACTCACTTTTATACTGAGTACTTTTTTGATTTTCCAAACTTCGATTAATAATCCCAAAACCACAGATAACTTGATGACAAAATTTGTATCATTATCAAGTACATATAGTACAACTATGAATGACTGGAAAACATTGAAAAATACTGAGCGTACTGATAGGCCTTCTAATGATTCCCTTGTTTTCCAAAACTGTATATCTAATGAAAGTAGAATAATCATTTTTATGCAGAAATTCTTCTACATCTTTATAGGAAAACAATAACAGCAAAAGTTATCCGACAAAAATAAAGAGAAGTTGAACGTGATGAATTACACCAATATGTAAATTCCCAAATTACTCACTAGAATGATAGAGAAGATTTATACCTGAGGTAGTGTCATCGTGACCATGGAGCTAAATGGTTTCACCACGAAGATTTCATTTTGAAGTTAGCCCTGAAGATGATGTTGTCGAGCAAAGGAACCAACGTTTTGGTTATTAAACCATGTAGGACAGTGGATACGACAACACCAAAAACTCTACGCTTTACAAGCACCAAACCTAAATATTCACGGTTAAATAACACAGAAGACAACTTTCTATAACTTGGTGAAGATAAAGAGGACACACTTAATTACTAAGTAGCCTTATCAGTCAGAATAATCAATTATCTACATCAAATGATTTCATATACAGCGTGCAGCCCAACATACTATGAATGCAAAATGAAATATCCTAATCTAGTTTACTGGACAAGGTAGTGACTGGAGCGACTGGGACACGATCATCTTGCATGTAACGACCATATTTCATTGATCTATTTCGAAAAGCGACCAAAAAGTTCACGTAAACACCGATAACTGCAGATCCAAATGAGTATTTCAGAGTAATCAAAGGAAGATTAATTTTTATACGATAATAATAATAATAATAATAGCTTCACTGTTACTGTAGGTAAAATGTTATTTCAAAAGAACATAGCAGGGAATGACTGCATATGACGGAATACAAAGGCTGGTTTGACTGTGATGGAGGCTACAGACGTTTAAAATGGTAATATTAAGTAAGAACCAGAATCAGATCTTAAATCTGGTTGGTTATACTCAGGAGTACGAATATTTTGCGCCACAAAATTTATGGCAGTTAAAAAAGTCCAATCAATGAACAATTTAGCCTAAACGAACAATCTACTGACAATTAAGTGTGCATGCGCTTAAAGATAAGTATCTAAGTGTGCACACGAACACTTAATCCATATTTATTATCTCTAATTTGCATATCTAATACGATAATACAAAACATTTTATTTAAATACATTGTAAAAGCCCATTAATCCTCATGGATGCAATTAATTCACTTACCATTTTTAAATGCCAATAATTCAAAAACACTGTGCACAATTGATACGACAACAGTTATTACCAATAGCCAAGGATTTGTTTCAATTAACGCTTTCTATATGTATGAGGCAAAAGAGGACACAGAAAGTACGTCAAACAATGTATCTTTTTTTAACATAAAGAAATTTAGTCCGCCGCTCAATTACTCTAATGACTCATTCAAAACACCCTTTACTCCCAAGTAATTTATCCGATATTCACTGTCTTGAAGTAATAATAATTACAATCAGCTAACTCAATATTGCGATAATGCGACATTAATTCAAGCACTTTGCTTGCACACAGTGACCTTCTGAGTTAAAATTCTTTATGATTTATCAGTTTTAAGTGGTTCATTAACATTATTAAACAACTGTAGC
Source organism: Trichobilharzia szidati (assembly GCA_944472155.2). Classification (NCBI taxonomy): domain Eukaryota; kingdom Metazoa; phylum Platyhelminthes; class Trematoda; order Strigeidida; family Schistosomatidae; genus Trichobilharzia; species Trichobilharzia szidati. Next base: position 57,629,617 of record OX235279.1, on the reverse strand, counting down.
CAACCGCTGAGAAGTTAGCAACTTCTGGGGTAGCTGCAGCGTGACGAGATTGTTATAGTGGATTATTAAGCCGCTTTCTATAACATTTCAGGCATAAAATCACCTATGTTTTGAAGCAATAGCCATGTTTCGTAGAGCTCTCGATAAGATAGGCATCAGTCTATGGTAGCTGGTATATATCACGTGTGTTCGCTTGTCTGCTAAACCCAAAGTGATATTATGTTTGAGAATAACAGAATGGGTTGGAAGACAGTAAAGAAATGTCATAGCAACATACTGAGTCAATCAATGAAGTCATGGACTTTTGGTCTTGGCTATGTAAGGGAATAGAGATTGCTAGGTTGGAAGTTAGGTGAGCACTGTTATAATCTGCGGTTAGAGACCCACGTAATATGGCTCAGAATCAATCGCATTGCTACAGATTAGAGCATGCATTGTTTTTGTCCGCAACGTAAAATTAAATCTTTTTACCTATATCCAATAGTATTATAAGTCTTCATCATGCGACTTTCACTCTCCCATCAGCTATTTGATAATTTAATGTAACTGGCAAACTGGACTACTTTGTTCTTCGGAGATATCCACTAGTCCTCCTTCAGTACAGCATAGCCATTAGCCATGTATTTTAAAAAATTCAGCTATTTGAATAAACTCAATTTTATCGTGCTTTACCTGTCTGACGTTTTAGTACACAATGACTTATCCCTCAACTGCATTTAAAGCTCACAAGGTCTCTTGAAAAACATCACTAACCCGCTTTCATTTGACCATGAATATTTTTAAACAAAACTTCCAACTACGTTTGTATCCTTCAGCATGCCTTACTCGACTGTTACCTTATTAACTAGAAACTTCACATTTAGTTCCAAACCTTATCACAAGTGTAAATTATGTAGTATTCCTCAGACTAATAGAGTAATTGAGAAACCGTTCCTTCAACACCTAAGAGGACTATGTAGACCATTTTTATTCCATGATAAAACGTTTGTCATAACTACCAACCTGAATGTACATTACTTAATCAATATTTTGAAAATTGCCTAACCCTCCAACAATGATAAAATATTCATAAGGGAATTTTACTACATGGTACCATCGCGATATTTATTTCTCATACAAGAATTATGCACACAATATATATATATATATATATATACGAAATGATTCTATCAATGAATATGTAATTATTTAATATATTTCCGAAGATTTACGTTCGTGCACGATCCCTAGCTAGTTAAGCAATTATCTCGCACTCCGATTTGGTCCCGAAATATACTTCATAATTTAGACGATCAATTCTGGTGTATTGCTTTGTTTTTGGTCTACGCAGGACGAATACTCTGGAAGTTGTGGGTATCAGATCTAGCGTTAGTATACTTCGTACTATCCGTGAACGTTAACACCCTCAGCCTCTAAAAACTCAACACACACTTTATAAAAAAGTAAATGTAGGAGAAAATAACACTATCAATTTCGTACCTTGATTGCATCTTGTTCTTCATCATTCTCATTTTCTGGTTGTAACACTGAAGTGACCATCATTTGATTAAACCATGTTTTCTTAGCTGTCTGAGCAGCATATAATTGCCATTTAAACAAAGACAATGGTGAGAAAGTTATGCGTATAGGTAATACGGGGGTAGTTTCATTCACTGGTTTATAATCTTCATTTAAATTCCAATAGTCATTGAGATAGACAACAGGATAATATTCATTGGTTGGTGAATAAAATTCGATAACTAAAAAGTTTCAAAAAAACAATAATGAGTCTGTAAGTCAATGATTTACATATCATGCATAAGAATTCTGATGGAAATGATTATTTATTATAATGCATACTAATGCCGGGTGACAAAACATTCGGGTAGGAGAACAAGAATAAGAATGAATACCAAAAGTCTTCTTGTTCTATCTTTGATATTCACTCGACACCTTGAAATCAAAGCTAGTATCACAGTAGATGTAGGTACTATTAACGTTAGTTACTAGTAAACTAGTTTAATGCAGAGATACACATCAAAACAACGAAATACAGTGGTAGTATTAATGCGTGGCGGTTCGAAGTAATACATATTTCATCCATATAAATAAAGTAAAAATGTAGTAGAAGTGCGAACAATGAAGTAGGATATAATCAAAAGCAATAGTCTGATATGCAACGAAAACAAAAGATATAGCGAATAAAGAAATAAATTACAATAATAAAGAGGGAGGAGAAAACCAATGCATCTGAACCACTGAGACTGATTCCAAGTCATCATTCTAAGTACATCACCAGTTTTCATGAGGATGTTAGCAAGATAATCAAAATATCTCCATGCATCACAAATTAAGTTATTCATTGATCTGATCATACCTACTGCTTTTTCAAAGTAATTGTAATTTACCTAATACTTTCGTCCTGAGAAGTTAGTGGTATACCCCATCCAAATTCACAGACTGAAATTTATACTTTCTGGATTCATTTCTGTCTAACGTAGGACTCTACATTGAAACTGTACACAGCTCATATGGTGGTCGGACAAATGAAAACGATGACCAGCAATCTGAAATCTCAGTAAACTCTATCTTCAGTGATTATCTCTCGCATACGTACAGAAAACCGCAGAAAAACGAAGAGATTATGATATTACGTCCTGATAAAGGTGGAGGAATCGTAATCATGAATGGCAAGGACTATGTAAGTAAAATGCTGACTACACTATCCGATGAATCCAAATTCACAAAGCCGATCAACGAGAAAAGCATGACTGAACAGACTGAACAAAAGCCAACGGACACCCTCCATAAACTTAAGACTGCACCTTTCATCAGCAACGAAATGTTCGAATCCCTAAGACCATCTGGCTCAAATATACCACGACTTTACGGACTCCCGAAAGTACACAAGAAGGGTATCCCTCTTCGACCGATCCTCGACATGACCAATTTGCCTTATCACCGCACAGCCCAATGGTTAGCAGGCCTACTAGAACCAATCAGAAGACAAGTTTCCTGCTACACAGTTAGAGATTCATTCGACTTTATCAACTCAATCGAAAACATCAACGTATCCAACAAGACCATGATTTCATTAGGTGTTACATCACCATTCACAAACGTTGCACTGACTGAAACAATATGCAATATATGCGAACTTATTCACTCCAAAGGAATAAACATCGGTATACCCACTGAGCGTCTTAAAGAACTCCTATTGAGGTGTACCCTGAATGTTCAATTCTCTTTTAACAACGAAATATATCGCCAAAAGGATGGTATAGCTATGGGTCACCACTAGGCCCATTGCTTGCAGATTTCTTGATGGCAAAACTCGAAAACACATGCCTGAAGAAAATGATCGATACCTTCGAAATCTGTAAGAGATACGTCGACGACACTTTCATTATCGTCAACAATGAAGAAAATCTAGACAACATCTTGAAGTCGTTTAACAACTGCCACCCCGCGATTCAGTTCACGCTGGAGAAAGAGTTTAACTCCAAAATATCGTTTCTTGACGTCCAACTAACAAGACGGGAACAGGATGGAACACTGAAAAGATCTATCTACAGAAAGTCGACGTGGAACGGACAGCTTTCAGTTGGGTACTTCTGTACACCAAACGAAACCTGATCCGTTCACTCAACTACATAGTTCGCAGAATTTGCACGCCGGACACCATAGAAGATGAACTGGATAAACTCAACAGAATCCTCGTCGACAATTGTTATCCAGAACCATTTATTGCAAAATCTATGAATCTAGACCACAAAATCCGCTCATGCTCAGCGTCCCGAAAAAACTACTCTACATGAACCTTAAACTCAATGGAGATATATCTGCGGAAACACTAAAAAGAGACTGTCGCGCTCACTTAAGAAGACCTTTTTCGCAGCTGAACTATGACTAACCTTCTCCACAAAACCTATGATTCATGTGAACGTGAAGAATAAGCTACCACTGCTGGCCTCATCAATGTGTATTTATCAATTCACCTGCTCATGTGGAGCCAGGTATGTCGGCCGTACCCAGCGTTCGCTTTCCAAACGTATCACCAAACACTTACCAACATCGTTTTACAAAGGAGAAAAGCGATGCCCCCGCAGCTCCATCTTAGAACATCTGATAGATTCCGGACACCAAGCTGCACCCCAAACAAACTTCAAAGTCGTCTACAGAATACGAAGTAATCTTCCTAAAGGTGTACGAATCAGACTTAATCAAACTGCAGAAGCAATGGCGATTCACTTGCTAAGTCCTGAACTCCGCATACAGAAGAAGTTCGTTCAATCACTACACTTGCAATGGATGTAATCTATCTTATTACCCGACAAGTAAATTCTACCTAACCTTTTTTTTCCTGTCTCTTCATTAGTATTATTTTGTCTTCTCAATTGTGACATTTTACATTTCCAACCTTCTTGTTCTCTACCCCCACCCGATTTAATTTATACACCTCACTACCACTGTTACTGACTTGACCAACGCTCAATTGCTAGTCATTTATGTTACTTCATCCAACTTATTTGCTCTATTTCAGTTCTAATTTAAATGGCATTATTCTCTACCCCACTTCTATTTAGTCTCTACCTGTAATTACCTCTGTTGCTACCCTGACCTAAGTTGAAACATGATATATATATATATATATATATATATATATATATATATATATAGATTCTGCAAAGACATTCTCTATAGTAGCAAAACTAATCTTTCAACATACCGTTAGAAAATTGAGAAAAATATTGCTGTGAAATCTGTGAGAATGAAAAATTAGTACTAAAAGTATATGGGACTCCTCGTTAAGTATATAAAACTACTTCTTTATAGTCCTAGGAATGTTATTATTTCTTTGGGTTTCAAATGGAATATACGGCTTCAGTAGTACATCACCATTTTCCCCTGTTCTGCGTTGTCTTCCTTAGCTGACTCCACGGGTGCCTATTAATCTACCACTGTTACGAGTAAGCGGATTACTCATATATGGAATAAAATCAAAGAAACGAATGACCCTACAAAAAAATCATAGGTCACTGGAAGCATACACACGTGATTAACATTGGGACAGAAAACCTGTCAAGCATGAGACAAACCATCACGCGTTTCTTTGAAATGTTGACTGAAGTAGGATGAGTTAGGACTGGGTACAAATCCAAAAAGACTTTGAGTGTTAATTAAGACTGTACAATGCTAAGTTTAAAATGTCGGAAACTCATGACAGCAAAACTTAGAATCGTCCACCATTTGCCTTTGAAATTCTAAGCACCATAACTTTTCTTAATTATATTATTTTCCGAATAACACTCATTTTTCTCTCCTATATAATTACTTTAGTAATATCAACCTCCTTTGTCTAAGCATTTTAGGAATTGTTACACTTCTATGTAATGAAGACTCCCTATGACGAAATTACTGGAAATAATACACGTATGTTCACACCATCCTAACTTCATGATTCCAAAATACTTCAATAATCTTTTGATTATTATCTTTCCAACTGTAATATCAATAGGTTTTCTTGTCTCTAGACAAAAACACAGAAATGCCGTGAAACTACGACTGACGAAAATGTACATGAGGAAGAATAATTTGATGAAAATTAGTGATTTCCAAAAACTCGAAGATCACAAGTAGATACATCTGAGGTACTGCAAACAACTTTAAGCCATATTACCGTTTCCAAACACTAGAGAATACATACAAGTATCTTATTTCACAATAACAAAAGTTCAAACAGTAAACGGACATAAGTTGCCAAAACTATACAATTAATAAGAAACAGATAAACACGATACAGCTAATTAGTGGACGGAGATTCACGCCACTTATGTAACGTGTCAACCAGTCTTTTGCATTAAAGCACGCGTCAGTAAATCTCTATTCTCGTCATAATAAACAGAATTCGTTGTGCATTGTGCATGCCTGAGTGTATAATTAAGAGCACTAATCAATAAACTCTAAAGCTAGATTACGAAGAACGACATTCCATTAGAATTTATGTAATAACCATACTTATAGAAACAAAATATTTTGGAAAATGGCCAAACTAACTTGAACAGATAAGTACACTGTGAGTTCATATTACCTCATTTCAGCACATTTAGAAGTACATAGAGTAAACCACTGCAATCTAAGACAAAAAATTCACACTAAAGTGCATTGTTGAATAGTCATAGAACCATACCAGTGTTGCTTTATCTTTTGTGCTAACCGAAGTCAAAACTACCTGCAAATCAATTGGTACTAAAGTGTCATGTCAAAAAGCTAAAGGATTTACTCGCAGTGTGACTGCTAGTTAGAATATATGAGATCCTATTTACGCTTAGTCCTAGGTATGTGTTGCTGACGAATAATGACAAGCATAAGACTTACCTCAAATAATCTCTTGCTATTCACTTGCACATGTTTAAAACCCTGAAATGTATTAACCTAGAAGTGAGTCATAGGTTTTACAATATACATTCTGTCAGCCAAATGTAGATGAAAATGTGAATTGCTTTGACTGGACTCAATTACCCTGGAACAAATTCGTAGTGTGTCACGGTGTATTAGCCACAGTCATAGTGAGGAAACTGATGATACTGTCCAGCTGTCCAGAGGAGTCGGTACATTATGGGCACCAAGACATCCGCAACAGCCCAGTTGTTTGGGCTGAAGTAGGTGGTGAGGGTTTCTATCCGCTGCCTCTTGACTGAAAGTGCTACAGCTAATAACCCATATCTCCGATAAAAGTGTGAACTTCAAGATTTGAAAAGTTTATTGTTTGCTTAACCACAGCTTTAGTCTCTTCTCTACCTTATTAACTTCCTTCTGTCCTTAGGGTCTTTCTTGCGCGCGACAGTTCGCATGAAAACGCCACAGTAATTTCCATGACAACTAGCGTACAAAACTAGAATTCATAAGACTGTGGATATAGATAGCATGAATACAGTTTTCATAATACTCATTTTCAAGATGAGACAAAATTGCTTTGATAAATAATCACAAATACAGTACAGTTTTATCAGCAGAAAGATATAGCAACCAAGGAGTTAGTCTGTTCGGGGATTTACATCAGGAAGAATCGGAAACACGGGAACAAATATGAAGACATAATAAAGGACAAATATTTTGCTAAGACGTTCAACCTACACTCCAAAATAAGGAAGATTGTGTATCTCTTCTACTTTTACCCATCTGAACCTTTATTAACGCATATCTAACCCTAACACTCCCGTAAATGACTTCAACTGGACAACAGTGACATTGTATGTACATGCACTTGTATTACCACACAGCTTTTTCTAAACTTTTCTGATGACAGCCACAACTAAACATCCTGTCGATGTGTTCATTCGACAGAGCAACATTGTATGTATACTGCACACCAGCTACAGGATCTCCCGTGTGTACTCCTGTCACATAAAACTTCAAATAATTACTGCACTAAGATGCAAGGTCACAGTCATAACAAGTAAGAATTGTGGATGTAGTTTAGGCAACAGTCTTCATCACTTAGTTTGAAGCGATTTATATTTCTGGCATACATCACAAATTACTTACACTGATCTAGTGGCATAGGAACAGAACCTTTCACCCACGGAGATTGATCGTCAACTAAGTTAATAGTCAGGTTTGGGTGCCAGTGAGTGACTGGAGGCAAGTACTGTACATCAGATGGCGTGGATGAATTGGCTGTTAAATCTGGATGTGAATCCGTGTGACCCGTGATTAGGTTGGTTGTACGAGACAGACGACGACGTTTATAACGCGTTAACACTGAAATGATAAAAAAGAAATAGTAAATTAATTTCCGTTACCAGCAACAATTGACTCTCAGGCTAATTACAGATTTTAGTATTATGGCAGAGTAAACAAATTCAGTTCAAACAGAGCTATACTTCCAAAGCAATGTTTCTACACTTAACGGTTTAAGGGGCACTGACATGAAGATGATGTAACTTGACTGTATTGGTTGGAAGGATTCCTTCCAATACTTTTATAACAATCAGTAACTCACATGGACTACATGTTTAAAAATGGTTTCCATGGTAGGAAAAAGTATAAATGCGATCACGACAAATAGGTGAAAGTGTAATTTAGAATATATTGAATACCAACTTGAATAACTGGCTATATTTGTTCATAAACTTAACTTATTATCAAGAACTAGACCATGGAGATTGCATAGACTACAGATAACTTTGACAGTGTTTTCATTGGTGGTTCTAATGCTTAGCGCTTATGTACAAGTTTAAAATCTAACGCTGGTAGTCGGATTCTTGCAGAGGATTTTTGAGTACAAAGCGAAGCAAAACGTCAATTACTAATGGTAACATGACATCAAGAACGATATCGAATTAAACTGAAAACTTCAGAATCCAATAAGTCGCATAACCCCAGACTTTACAATGCTTCTCTCTCGATAAGTAATATAAAACACCTTTTCTGTAAAGTTGATACTCACTGACTGAAGACGCTTCCATTCCCCAGTTAGTATTTTTCCAATATTAAATACTTTCTGCCATCACAATCTGGCACCTCTAATCAATAGATAAGTTATTTCAAGTAGCATCATCGAGCAAATCACTTAGTCCGCTGCTTCGCAAGTTAAAGAGAGCTAGGGATTCAGGCGCATGTGTATGGAATCAGTGTTGGCAATTCACAAGGGTTACAAAGAAAATACTTATGACCTGTTAAAAGTCACAGACAAATACATCTCTGCTGCGTTAAACCACCGCCTACAGAAACCGAAACCAAATTAAGCACATTCTTAGGAAACAAACATTTTTTCAAGTCAATTATCAAAAGTACTGCAAGCTGTAGGTTGTGACATGTAAAACACTTTAGCTCAGCTACCTAACAAAAAGCTATATTTACATTACTAGTCCCCTCCTATGTCAAATACTGACCTTTGAGATATTGTCAAGCTCTAAATATACTGTTACTGATGTTCGACAGACATAAACTTTAACGACTTAGATAAACTAACCTAACCTCAGCAATCACACATATCAATACCACAAGGTCTTTAAACATGAGGAAGGATAGAAACGAATGGAATACACGTACACATCTCAGAAGAATCAGGTATTTTTGAACAACGAAATTATTCCACCTACTATACGAACATTAGTACTTATTACGACGCCTCACATATCAATAATCATGACCTGGAAATTGAAGATCAAATTCAACAGTAAAGCAATAGCACCGAAACAAAAATCCTGGGAATTTCTGTTCAGAAGAAAAGCCACTAAAACCACGAGCATAAAAAGAGTAATTAAGCTAAAATAACAACAAGAGGTATATGCACTCACTTTTAGACTTGTAAACAGTGTACCTCAGTGAATATTTGTTGCCTGCATTGGGATCAGGTGAAAAGCCAGGTTTAACAAGATAAACGTGTATGTACAGGGAACCATTAAACATTAACTTAGGAAACTGAAACAAAACATAAAAGTAATGGTAAGTTTATTTGTGAAGAATAAGTTCACTTTATAAACGAAGTTGAAATAATCTCATGTTGTCCTAGATATTTGAATGATTCTATCTACACAACAGTAGGTATTATTAGGCCAAAAACCAGTGAATTGTTACTTAGCAATAATATGCTAGCAAAGTACTTGGAAGTGGACCAGGGATGGTAATGTTAATTTGACACATGACAAATTGGTTGCAAGTGTCTACTCCGCAAAGAAAATAGCAGTACTTTTTATACAAGCAAAATAGATAAGTAAATGTATCCCTGAACTAAATAAAGTCCTATCATTTTTGTCTTAAACAAAGAGCACGCAACAGTGAGAAACAAATAAGGGAGGGGAGCACTGTGAAACCTTGAGGTGCATTTCGTCAATCCAAAGGCACATGGAAAATTAACAAAAGCACAGAGACATCTGAACAGAAAGAGAGAGAAATTAGTAGAGGCATAAAACATACACCATTATGCATAAGTATTAAGCCGTTTAAGGTATTGGTGAAAGAAAGCAACTTCTGATGAATTTCACCGATTAGTAGTAATTAGTCATTTCGAGTGCTACAGTTAGACAACTTACTATGCTTTGTATTAGCTAGTTGAGAGTAGCTAGCAGTCGAATCCAAGACATGCACACTGTCTTATTTTGTACTTGCCAGCTGGCTGTGCCGTCATCCCACTGAGTGGTGGCGCCTTGAATGAGACTCAAACCCAGTACCCATCGTTCCAAGTGCCAGAGTTCTCCAATTAAATGGAGTAATAGGAAATTTCAAAAAGTAATAGCTTACCCTCCTGTATGAAGAAAATAGTCACAGACATGCAGTGTTCTCAACTAGTCACCAGGCTATGACCACGCCTTAGTCATGCTGCAAATAGTGCACCGCTAAATGTAGTCTCACAACCCTGTTGCTGCAATCGACTCATTCTTAGCTAACTCTACACCTGATCTCTGCATTGCTATCAAGAACTATTCAACAGAGAATTCATCAAAAATCTGGGTTAGGAATAATACACCCTGGACCGTACTAAGCTGAAACAGAATGAGATAGCTACACTGGAAAATCTCCTACAATGCTGTTCAGTAACACCACCATCCCCATCAAAAAGGTATCCACAACTTTAGTATCTACAAGTACAATTACTGCAAATTTGTGATATTCATCTAGATAAGTATAATAAACCTTTGAAGCTGGATTATACAACAACTAGGACGTGCAAAATCGTACTTGACTGCAATGAATTTCACCTGTCTTCGAGAATGAACCATCTTTGTCAGGTCCAGCATTCCAATCACCATAATTAATATTACGTTCATGCCAAAATAACGCATTGGAGTCATTAAAAAAATGAAACGCTTCATTTTCACTCAAATAGACAAACAACTCCATAGGAGAGCCCGACTGATAAAGATTGGTAGCTGGGATGACTGCTTTATTGGGATTCACCTGACCAGGTGATGGACGGCGAAACAAGTTGAGAACAAAATAGGCTGTTAGAAGACGAAAAGCAAATGCTTTCAACATCCCCCATCTGTTCCACTGTTGTTGCTGTTGAGCAACAGGGGTAGCTGCTGCATCGGTGAGTGGTGAGACCTTAAGAAAGAAAATGGTGAAATAATTACTACGTTAGTAAATAAAGTTAAGAATAGCAACGACAGTTGCTAAAAGTGTTCCTATCCCCGCCAGATAACCATATACTACGTTTCAGTAAAAGTCATTCATTATGTCCAGACTGAAGCAAGACGAAACACCCAAGTGAAATACGAAGTTCATTCATCATTTAAAGAACACTGTTGGTAAGAAGTGCATGCTACCCAAGTCAATAAAGAACTATCAAAAATACATCGACTTTCAGAAGATCAAAAGTACAAGCGCGCTAACTATATTACATTGAATAAGGTAGGTCTGAAACCTGTATACATTCCTTCCTAATTATACTTTTGTGAATTCGCCATTTGATATTTGCCAACTTGTGTTATCTTTGGTATATACGGAATATCAGGATATCTATCAAACAACATGGGTACTAAGCAGAGATTTACTGTCCATGCATGCAAAGCTAGTATCCTCTTCGCCAAGTAATGTTAGCGATCATTGGATAAGGTTAAAAGTGGTCAGATCAACACGCCGCATCAATCCATGGCTGTTGCTTTCGGCCAAGTAAGGGAGTTCAGACTTCCTGGCTGTCGCCCCAGAGATGCAAAGAACCAACGGCTTGGTGACATGGGTCAAAATCCACAATGACGCAAATGCATTCATTCTTTATGATCAATTAAATTCTAAACACAGATCGTTAAATTATGCTTCCTCATATACGTTTTTGCTGACATCAGTTTTTTCCAGTTCCCTCGTTATTTCTTACTTCTGTGTACTGTACTATTGTGCAAAGTTCAGCTTTGAAAATTCAGTCCAGCATCTCTGGATGCGGTCAGTTCCTTAAGAAATTCAAGTTTATGTTATATCACGAGTCTTCTGAGAGTCAAAACAGTTTTAATCAATTCTCATCAGAATTTATAATCACCTTCATATTTTAGTTGAAGTAGATCATATAACAAGTGACTGATATTGTCGAGTTCAGGCATCAAAACAATGACTGAAGCAAACACTTGGCCACCAGGAGGAAAATCGAAACTTAGTGAATTACACAAAGGTTATTTTTACCAATAACTGCAAGAAAATGGATGTAAGGTTTACGATCACGTGCAAATTGAAAGCTGGTACCTTACCTCAGTAGGAGAGCCGGGCATATTCAATTCTTCAAACCTTAAGAGAATTAAATAGAATAATAAACAGCTTAATGAAATAACTGAGAATATGAATAGGATTTTTCCAAATTAAGCAATATTTCACTTGAAAACTCCACAACTTTCGTCTGT